>JAHRHZ010000111.1:36768666-36800723 GCA_024137785.1 Ginglymostoma cirratum
AGCAGGGTCTCCTGGCTGCAGCAACAGTGCAGCAGGGTCTCCTGGCTTGCATCTGTCTGGAGCAGGGACCTTGGCTGATGAAGATGAACTCTATTTAAGTACTTTCTTTTCTTTTTCTTGCGCCTCAAAATGGTGCCGGATTGCGGCGACAGAACACTATTTACTGTATCTCCCTGGATATATATGTGACAATAAATAAATCATTCATTCAAATGTTACCAAATAGTAATAGAATTTTTTTTATTCATTCGTGGGATTGTGCAGGGTTTATTGCCAATCTACAATCATCCAAAGGACAGTGGGGAGTCAACCTACATTGCTATGGGTCTGGAATCATACACACTCCACACAGGTAAGGACAGCAGTTTCCTTCCCTAAAGGACATGGACTTTTTTCTAAAATCAGCAATGGTCTCATTGTTAGTATTAGATTCTTAATTCCAGATTTTTAGTGATTTCAGATCTCACTATCGGCCATGGCGGAACTTGAACCTGGGTTGCCAGAATATTATCTGGGTCTCTGGGTGATCAGTCTAGCGATAAAAGAAAGGTAATGTCTAGTAACCTACAAAAGGTTTTTTAAGCCCATTATTTTACCAAAATATGCATTCGAGTGACAGTCGTTTCATGAAGCCTACAGCACATATCTGAAATCAGATTGCTGATGAATTAGAATGTTTCACAGCCTCATGCTCTTAGTGATAAGTTGTTAATACTGAGATTACATCAGATTACTTAGAAAATGTGGTGAGAAGCACGACAGCTACATTTATATAATGAAAGAAAGTTCAGCAGAATTAATTAGGTTTATCCTTTATAAAGTAACCTGTATTTGAAGAGTGCTGAGTCATGTGTAACTACCAAGTTATAAGATTAAAGCTACACATTCTGTGATATGTCAATGGTAAGAGACACAAGAAATCTACCCTTCAAAAAGGCAAAACATTTACGAGAGTTCCATGCTATTTTTAAGGTCTCCATTAATACAAGAGATTAAGCAGATTAAGGAAAAACATTCCAAATTTTGGTGTCAAATAGCAGCAATTTGCGCATATCTACAGATAGACAGCATGTTGGAATAAACCCTAAACTCAAAAATAGGATTCAAAGATGTGTACGCAAAGGAAAGGGTCAGATTTGAATCCTGTTGTAGCTCTGATCATTGGAAATAGTTTCTGGAATATCTACATCCGTGTCTTAGCTAAACTCGACCATTTACAAAAATATAAATTATATATAATCTTTACCTGTAAGGAGGAAAATTTACAAAGGACCAAAATTCGATGGGGGGATTGATGAGGAAATTTTAATTACTGTAAATGTCAGTTAGATTATTACCAGGACTTACACTTGTATGGGTTTTATTTTCAACAGACCCAAAATTGGCAATGTGACACTCACACAAAGAAACCACATTTCACACTGCATATTCTTTTCATTATAAAGGACCAGACAGCCCACTTACAACTCATTTATCAAGATTTATAGGATCTACATTATTTTGCTTTCAATCCATTGCTCTTGAATCATAGTAAACAAAACGGAGAACTACCCCCTTTTAACACAAAAATAAAGAGATTACCCATGTTTCTGTATATTTATTGCAGGAATCATTGGCTTTGAATCATGCAATTTATGAACATGTAATTTCATTACAGGGTTGCTAATTACATCAAAAGAGGCCTTCTCTTATATTTGGCCAAAATGCATCTTTTCATAAATGGCGGATTATCATACCCTCATTGAATTAGGAGCAATGTATTTTAATACCTCGTTCCACAATTGGTTCAGAGATAACAGGAACTGCAGATGCTGGAGAATCTGAGATAACAAGGTGTGGAGCTGGATGAACACAGCAGGCCAAGCAGCATCATAGGAGCAGGAAAGCTTGACGTTTCGGGCCTAGACCCTTCATCAGAAATAGGGGAGGGGAAGAGGGTTCTGAAATAAATAAGGAGTGAGGGGGAGGCGGATAGAAGATGGATAGAGGAGAGGATAGGTGGAGAGGAGGCAGACAAGTCAAAGAGGTGGGGATGGAGCCAGTAAAGGTGAGTGTAGGTGGTGGGGTAGGGAGGAGATAGGTCAGTCCAGGGAGGACGGACAGGTCAAGGGGGCGGGATGAGGTTAGTAGATAGGAGATGGGGGTGGGGCTTGAGGTGGGAGGAGGGGATAGGTGAGAGGAAGAACAGGTTAGGGAGGCGGGGACAAGCTGGGCTGGTTTGGGGATGCGGTTGGGGGAGGGGAGATTTTGAAGCTTTTACAGTTTTAGCTCAGTGCCTTTTTGAATTCTGTAATATTATAGTTCAACAATTACTTGTGCAATGTCCTAGCTTGAATGCTAATTACCAAGAATGAATCCAATCCAATTTCAATCACTTTACAAATTACATATTAAATATATATTTATACTGCCAATACACAGTTATCTTGGATCATGGTAGCTCTTACACCTGCATTAGAATGTAATGGGCTCAAGTACCAATCCAGAATCTTGAACACCTAAGCTAACCGGGACTGCAATATAGAGAGGCATTAAACAGAGATCCAAGGACTATCTTACACAAATGTAAAAATTGCCCTGATGCTCTTAAAACGAGAACAAGATACCAGTGTGCTGCCCAACATTTGTCCCTCAATCAACATCCATTGAAACAAAATAGTTGTTGTGTGAAAATGACTGTCATGACTCTATGACTCTATCTTAAAATAGCAATTAAATTTCAAAGTGACTTAATTGGCCAAGAAGTCAATTGAGAAATCTTGAGGCTTTGAAAGTTATATTTATGCAAGCATTTCCTGTAAAGACATACAGCATTGAATGAAGCAATGAAAATTGACAAGAAAGAAAACCTATAGTCCTTACTTCTGAATAAACTATATAAATGAGAAAGACAATGGAACACCAAAATATACGCCATCACTTCAGCTTTGATTAAAGTGAGATGTAAAGTCCTTCCCAAAATATCGTCTCCTTTCTGCGGAAACAGAAATCTTGCTTCTGTGAAAAAAACTTGCTAAATAGAATTTCTGTCTTACTATTTCTAATGTGGTACGCAGCTTAAGCAGAATTAAATCACGAAAATGCATTTCTAGTCAGTTTAGAGTATCAGAGATTGTGCAGCTCGTCTAAGAATGTCAGATATTTCACTTGTGATGGTGCAATGTAAAGGATGTGATTGGAGCCTGTCAAGTAACTATTGCAGTCAGTCAGTTACCTCACCCTCCCATCCTGCATGAAGACACCAGCCTAAATTTTCCAGCCATTGCTAGCACCTTTTTTTCAAAGCTGACATTCCTGCAATTCTTCTGCAGTAGGATCTCACACAGGAATCCCTTGAGCAAACAGCAGAGAAAGAAATGGAGCAGAGGTCATAGCCCCTTTTGGTGGCACTAGCTGCTGTACTCGGTTGAGGAAAGTTTAAATGCTCCAGAACCTGAACAGCAAGATGCTGAAGTAGGCGGGCAAAAGGAGTCAGGTCAGGTGGTCTCTGTGGATATGGGATGAGTCAGTTGGAGAAAAGTAAGGGGGTAAGACTGGGTGGGCTGGGGCTTGGGGAAATGTGGGACAAAGTTGGAAGGTCACCAGGGAGTCAAGTAATGAGGAGTTTGGGGTGGACGGACGTCTGCAGCTGCTCTGTTGTACAGTTATCTGGGAGATAAACCTGGATTTTTCTGTCCAATATTTCCCAGGGACAACAGATGATCAAAAAAAATGAGAAAGATTGCCAGTCTGCTTTGAAAAGAGTGATCCCATGTTTATTTTGAAAAAGGAAGGGTACATGACAGCAGTACATTTTTTAAAAATTAAGAATTGATTGCTTTCATGGGATGCAGAGACTCCGAAACACAAAAAAATACAATAACATAATGAACACTAACAACAGTTAACCTTTAATAATCAACACAGGCTTTATACCAGAGGTCAGGCTACATTCACATTTGCGCTCTCCCACTGCCAGTATAGAAACAGATGGTTTATGAGATCGATACATGGAGAGAAAACCCATCTACATTTTCAGCATTGGAATTTTCTAGTTGCAAATTGCGATCAAAATCTTCCTCTTCTGCTGTGGAAATATGACTTTTCAATTGTTTCACTCTTTCTATATATTCTGTACCATTATCCCGCGACTGTTTGTGCCTGCCCTCAATCAGCTCAAATCTAACATTTGGAAAAGCACTGACATAAATGTAATGGATACAAAATTCCCCAGTAAGTCTTCAGTGTACATTTGAATAGCCCTGGTATGATATGACCTACGCACACTGTTTCTCCCTTTCACTGCAAAATAGCATCTTTGGGAGTCTATCTCTAGTTCTACAGTCTCTCTGTCTAAAAATGGGACAAGAGTTTGTGGGATCCATACAATTCTTCCTTCTGTTGTGCAGGCAGGGAATACAGAGGGACAGCAAAGATTGCATGACTCATTCACGTTGTATGCATGCAGTTGCACGTGTGTGCGCGAAGAATATTCCCTTTATTGTCTTAGTAATTGCACTGTTCCTTTTCGTATACTTTGATGAATAAGATACATTCACAATATTATGATTCTAAAAATACTGCCTGGTAATAAAGTGGATCCATTTACCAATGACTGACATGAATACTGCTAATGTTTTAGATGCTATACTGGACCTAGTAGGTAATACACAAATTCACATAGTATTAAGAAGCTTTAAAATGAGGAGCTGGAGAGATGAAAAAGCCATTAGATAAAATTTGCCAGATGATTATCATGCAAATGAATAATATATTGTAGGCTTAACCATAGTGTTGATTAATGGACTGTAAAAACACAGTGGGAAATCAGAGTTGAGAGATACCATCATCCAAAGTGCAACAATGTTCCTGTAGATATGCTTTATATTTCACGTTTAAATAATAAAATGTTTTTGCTGAATGTAGCAACAAAAGCAAATCTAGCAATGTTTTCAAAGTTCAACTTCAATAACTGAACACAGAACTAAATGCCGTTTTATTGGAGAAAATCAGATGTACTTTTTTCCAATTATTGAGATTGTTTATACCCACCTGATTCCAGCACACAATGCTGGGGAACAAAATTATAAAATGCCCTATTTCACCAGATTCCTATTTGACTGGTCTTGACATTGTGCCATCATTAAAAAGCCATCCAAAATGTAGCATAAGGTGTTCCAACACAAAATATGCAACATCTTAATGAATTCAAACATAATTAACTATCATTCAATTTCCCATACGGCACACATGGCACAGTATGATAGCCTGATTGGCAAGCTCTTTCTGCAGTGCAGAGATACAGGGCACTAGTGGGACCATACATTCTGAATACTATGTACAGATTTGGATTCCTTATTTGAGGAAGGATGTGAATCTATAGGAGGTGGTTCAGAGGACGTTTACTGGGTTGATATCTGAAATGAAAGGGTTGGCTTGTGAATGGGCTTGACAAGGCAGACATAGAAAGGATGTTTTACTCTTCTGGGTGAGTCCAAAGCTCGGGGACACTGTTTTAAAATATGAGGTATCGCCGTTTTTGAACCGAGGCAAGGCAATTATTTTTTGGTCGGGCATTTGTGCGCATTTGGAGCATCAGGAGGCAATGGTAGTGGGGGTCAATGAAATTTCTTAAGGTTGATGCAGATTGATTCCTGTTAGGTGCAAGAATCAAAAGGTCACCTGGGACAGGTGGGAATATGGAATTTGGAATGCAAATGGGTCAGCCATGATCTTATTGAATGGTGGAGCAGGCTTGATGGGCCAAATTACCTACCTCTGCTCCTAACTTGTTTGTGCACGCACACATTAAACAATCATAGATGTTTTATTTACCAGTAGAAATATCATTAATCCTTTCTCGGTTCAAAAAGTGCGCTACAACAAATGGGAGAAGCAAACTTGCAGTGCAGAAAATTTGAGAAACAAATAAAATCTATGATACCCTTGTATGAAAGAATAAACACCAAAATGCAAAGAGACCCATACATCTCTCAGAATGACCACAGAATAGGCTACTGGCAAAGTTTGAACGAGTGTTCTGATAAACTTTGAACTCATCCTATATTTTTGTCAATTTAATTCATTCAATCAATAGTGAAGGATAAAAACAATCTACCATTAACACAGTACCTTTCTCATAAGCCTCCTACTATTTCTTGATTAATAACCTTTGCTCAGTGTTGCCACTGTAATGTAATCTAGATATCACTCCCACGAGTGAGTTATTTCCTGATATTTTTTATCTGCATCCAAACTAATTCTATCTTCCAAGCAAAGATCATTTCTCACTGATTCACTGATCTGAAAACTTTATTATCAAAGCTGTCCCAGCATCTTTGACTTTCTTTATGTCCTTCCAAACTTCAAATACACAAAGATTCAGAATCAGCTTTGGACATCTTGCAAACACGTTACTCTAATGACAATCATGGAATACAAATTTAATTCTGCTCGTGCCATCAATTCATCCATCTCATCATGAATACTACATGCATTCAGATAAAGAACCTTTTAAAGCTGTTTTCTTGATCAACTAATTTTTTTCCTTCTCTGACCTAATTTGCTGGTGTATTCCTTTGTTTTCATGCTCTATCCCATCCTGACATTCTTTAATTGTCATTACCCTCACTACACCCATCCACAAATACCTATTCCCTCCACCACTGATGCTCAGTATCAGGAGTATGTACTATCCACAAGATGCATTGCAGAAATGCACCAAAGATCCTTAGACAGCAACTGCCAAACCCACGATCACTTCCATGCAGGGGGACAAGGGCAGCAGATGCATGGGAACACCACTCCCTGCAAGTTCCCCACCTCGCCACTCACCATCCTGAATTGGAAATATATCACCATTCCTTCACTGTCACTGGGTCAAAATCATGGAATTCCCTCTCTAAGGGCATTGGGGGTCAACCTACAGCTGGCGAACTATAGCAGTTCAAGGAGGCAGCTCACATTTTAAATGGCAAGAAAAACTGGCCAGCCAGTAACGTCCATGTACTATGAATGAATAAAAAGCTATCCCCCACTATCACCTTGCCCTTTCTTTTCAACTTTCCAAATCTCCCCTCACCTGAACCTTCCACCCCAGAATTCAGTCTAAAATCCTCTTTACAGTCCTCATTCTCTGATTTGTTAGAAAATGGTTCAGGTGAAGGTTGGGTCAACAGTTCAGCTGCTCCACCCAGTAGGGGTGTCCGTGCCAATGAACTGAAACTCACTTCTCCCGAAACCAATCTTTCAGTCACATACTCAACACTCTGATCTCATTTATTCCAGTAAAGTTCGCTTATGGCTCACGTAGTAATCCAGAGAATTATTCCCTTGTGGTGAAGCCGCTATTAATTTAGCTCCCCCTTTCTTGGTACTGATCACATTCACAATTTATATTAGCGTACTGGATAAAGGAGTCACTAATTTAAGGAAACAGCGGAGATTAATCTAAGGGGAGTTCAGAAAAGCACACAAGGAAGAAAGGATCAAAGTTGCACTAATGGAGCAAAATGAAGACAGGGCAGAGGAGACCTTAGCTGAGTATAAATGCTAACATTAAGTGTTTGGGCTGAATGGCCCAACTGTAAACATGATGCAAATACAAATACGGTAGCTCAACGCTATCCCAAACTTTAAAACTGCTCATCCCATCACTGTGCCAAGTTTTCATTGGCCCATCACTACCTCATTTTTACAACCACATGATCTGAGCTCCACCCTGCATAAACTCTCATATATTCAGAATAACATCACTGTCACTGAGTTGGAATTCCTCATTTTCATCCATAAATCATTCCATGGTTTTGTTCATTCCTACCTGGGCAATCTCACTCAGCCCTGTTTCTCTTTAAATGCCCTTCCATTCTTCTGAATGTGAAACACTGTTTTCCCCATTCTTTTTCTATCTTAATACAAATGACAGAGAGTGTTCATCTATCAAAGGCCTCTGCTTTGCTACACTTTTCCTCATCCTTTTTCTACGCCTTCGATCACTTCCCTAGCTGCCTCAATTGGGATTAGGACCACTGATTTTCTAGATGTACAATAATAACTGAGATATGGGATGTACAGGACACGATTTCAATTACTACAGATAGCATAAAGCTTGGCGTTATGGTGAACTGTGACGATGATGCTAATAAAACTTGGAGAGCAGAGGCAGGTTAGTTGAATGGATGAAAATAGAAGAGTCTGCGGTGATACACTGTGGTAGGAAGAACAGAAAGAAGAAGTGTAATTTAAAATTGTGTAATTCTAAAAGGGATAGGCAGACATAGAGTGCACGTGCACGAGGTGCGCAAGCTGGCAAGGCATATTGAGAAACCTGGTTAAAAACACATGTAGAACAAAATTGATCCTTATAATGCAAGAACAAAGTTATAATGCAAGAACAAAGTTATAATGCACCTTCATAAAACAATGATTTGACCACAGAGCCATGTCCAACAACGGACACCACACTAGCAGAAATATACAAAGTTTCAGCTGTCCTTACTATGTTCATTATAGACATGCAAGTGAAGGGCGTTGTTTACTTGAGTACTTAGTGCAATTACGAAGAGAGACTGCTGGGCACTGGATTAGTAGGTCAAAGGCAGAAACATGCTGTATTCTGAAAGTAACCAACTCTTAGTATAAGGATTTGTGGGATCCATTGAACAGTGGAGAGGCTGCAAGAAAGGATCTACTGGTTTGAAGAGAAAGGTTCCATGAATGAGGAGGATTTACTAATGTGGATGAATTGGAGAAGTTGGAGTTATTCCCTGAGATAGGGTTGAGAGGAATTTTAATAGAATCATGAGTGATCTTGAAAGAACAGACAGGGAGAAACATTGACAGATGAATCAAGAACCCAAGGGTGTAGATTTAGAATGACTGGCAGAAGATCCAAAGGCAAAATAAAGAAAAGAAAACAGCTTAGGATGTAAAATGCACTGTCTGAAAGGATGACGGAAACAGAGTTAATCATGGGTTTTTGAAAATAAATCGAATAACCACCTGAAGGGAAAAGGAAACAGAACTATTGGCAAAGGGCAGGGAATGGAAAGATCTAAAAGGCTTTTGCACAGAACAGGTACAGTCTTAATGGAGCAAATGACCTTGTCTCTGCTTTTCTGCAGCTTTACTGTGGTCTGACCTTCAGACTTAAAAGTAATAAATAAATTCTAGTTGTTGTTGACAGATCAGTGTCCGAATAATAGATGTTCGTAGACACAGGTGTTGGAAAAAAAATGCAACTGTAGATAATTTAGTGCAACACCTTCACACTGTATTATCACTTTCTGAAAAGCATAGCCTCATGACAGCGTAGTGCACCATTAAAAAGCAGGACCATCCAAATTGGAAAAAAAGGCTTTTTCCAGCTCAGGAAACAAATTACAACATGGACCCTTTTTAAGCACAAAAGCTAGGAAAATTAATGGATGGTGCTCAAAAATGGTTAAACCAATATTTTAATAACTATTACAAGAAACACTGACACAGGAATAATATTCAAATGTAGTAAATACTCCAGATCCAGGGTTGTAACTATGGAAGGTGAATGGAGCAAACACAGCACAGATCAGAGTCTACAACATTGAAATCAAATAGGTTTCTACGCTGACGCCATATTCCAGATAAGCAATAGAGTTTTGCCACTTGCTATGGGGTTTGTTGTTTCCATACTGTCGTAGGGTAATATCCTTAATCCCCAGGAAATCACATGACTTGGAATGTGGTTGAGACCATTACTATTTTATTTTCAGCCTCTCCACTTTTCAATGGATTGAACTTTGAACACCAGCCTGTATTTTTTGTGTAAGAAGGAGAGAACAAAAGACGGATGTTTGCTGTTGGGAACTGGTTTGGAAAGATATTGCAGGTTAATTGCTGCTCTAACGATTCGGCATCAAGATGTTGTTGTACACAGTGATTGCCAGCTGACTGAATGATGAGTTGGTCAGTCAAGGTAGTGCCAGTGCTGGCCAGCCACCTGCAGAGAATGTTGAAAAAGAAACAGAGAAAACAAAAAATAATCTGGTTTTGACTGGATATTTTGGGCTGCAGGTAGTTTTGCTTTCGAAGCTACCAGACCGGGAAGCTGTATTTTGGTTTTGCTCTCCAGTTTCCGACTAGTTGAAAGTTCTGAAAAGCATGCTAGTATGTCAGAAATAAGTTTAAAAAATCTACGGAAACTATTTGTAATAAGCAGTGACTTCAGAATTCAAGCAAGATACAGTTCTGCATGTCTGGTGTACAACCCTTCACTCAAGAATTTCAAGGAGGCCTGGTTTTCATCATCGTAACCGTTATCAAACTGGCAACTTAAGATTCTTTTACTGCTATAAAATTTATCCCCTAACTGAAACTGTCAGCAGGAGTGTGAGCAGGGGCTTATATTCAAAGAAGACAGGGCTTAGATCATAGATATTAATTAGATTGTCTTGCAGTTTATCTGTGTGTTCTGCTAAAGTTATATTCTTAATAATAAATTGTTACTTTTTGGTTAAGTTATAAACTTGGTGTCCAGGATCTGTAACTGCAAAACAAAACAAATTAAAAAACTGCTGGAAATCACAGTGGATCAGACAGCAAGCCAACATTTCGAGTCTACGTGAATCTTTCAGATCCCAGCTCTGATGAAGAGTCATCTAGATTCAAAAGGTTGGTTTGTTATCTTTTCACAGATACTGTCTGACCTGCTGTGACTTCCAACATTTTTTGTTTTCAATACAGATTCTAGCGTCTGCGGTAATTTTCTCTTGCTGTTACTGCAAAGTCTAGTTAGGAACGAGATAATTTTGGGGTTCATTGAACGTTTTAATGTTAATGTGTTGCAATTCCAGTGACTTGGCTTGGCTTACTATGTGTTATTAGAATGTAGTGGAAAGCAATATTATATTATACATGTATTAAATAGGCTGAATGGACTGGCTCATTTCATTGTTCCTTATGCATTTCTCAGAACTGTACACACAAGGCACATAATAGATGTTTCTACGATAAAATGCGTGACGAGCTTCGGATGAAAGGATGTATTTTAAAAACTATTCTGATTTGTCTAATTTTGTTTATTTAATTTCAAATCCAGAGTTTCTCATACATCACAGCGGTTTTAATTCAATCTTATGTTTACTACATACCATTGGGTATGTGCAACTGATAATGCTTAAATAAAATGAACTTCACCCTGAAAGCAGCACAAATGAACTTCAGCTACTGCATAGCAAAAAAAAACTTTTAGAATTACCTTCCAGCAACTTCTACAGTTCTTGGAAATCCAAACCATGAATTTGATGGAGAGTCCCTCTACTAATGACAGGATGAATTTCATTCCTAACTGAAGCCAATGATATGTGGCCTTTGTGTGACTGTATGTGGTGTTAACAATGCTCACTCCCAACATGCTTCTGTCTCTATCTTGGCTCCCCACAATCAGTAACATCCTGCTTTGCTGGTGCAGTTATTTTGATGAGAGGAGCTGGAAACCTAGCAACTTGAATTGCTCTCTTAAATGTGATCAGGAAACAAACAATCTCAGTAAGGAGGCTGGCAAAAGTATGATTTTTAAGCTGATCAACTATTAATTGCACCCCCAAGTAGTAATGTGCAGGTTTTTCTTCCCAAATGAAATTACTCCAAATTACAGAATGCATTTTGAAGTCAGCGCAAAATATTAGTGCGCTGCTAGGAGAGAAAATAGTTGTGTGCTTGGACTAATTCAGGATGCCAAATGTCATGGCTTGATCAGTTTGCCTAATGGCTTTTACCTCATCATAAAACAATTCGCAGATGAGCCGCATCAGACGGGAGAAGAAATGAGGCAGGAATATCAAAATCATTACTGAAAACCGAAGCTCCATGATGTAACCATGGAATAAGCCATCTCACCAGTGAGCAATCTGAACTGAAATGCTATCAAGTTAAGTGACTATCAGTAAATGACATGAACAGCTTTTGTTGCCAGCAGGCAAGATATAAACATGGAACTGATTTATAGCTACTCTAAGTGTAAACCAAGAAATTTTTGCAAGTGTACCCTTTGTGAAAATGGACATCACTGGGGGATATCCTGTCCAAGAGGGTGGCAGAGTAGGGCTCCTGTGCCTGACCTCATCCGCACTGATCAGTTGTCTTTTTTTCTCTCTTTTCTTTACTTACCTTGTCCTAAGCTTGGACAGCATCGAGGGTAGCAGGAGCCAGCGCATGGACCTGCAGCAGACCCAGCATCGACTTCAAGTGAGCCCCCACTTACTTTTCCTGAGCAAGCACAAGACCCAGCAGCAGATGTGGCACCTGAGGATCAGCAGCTTCATTGTTGGTTGGCACCAGCACTGGCAGCGGTGGAGGAAGGGTTTTCATGGTGACATTGATGAGGTGGGCTTAGCTGCGAGAGATGAGACTCCGGGGTTGGTTGGTCTGGCACAGGCGGTGAGGGAGGAGTATCGGCCCAGCGGCAAAGATGGCACCTCAGGATCAGGACTTTGATGTTGGTTGGGTCCGGTGTAGACAGTGGTGGTGAAGCAGTGGTGAAGGGATGCCAGCACCAGCATCTCTGATGCTTATGAGCTGGGTCAGAACAGATGGACTCTCTTCAAGCTATATCTTTCTTTATTCCTTATTCTTAAATTATTCAAACTGGCGCCGTACTGTGGCAACAAATGAAAGCCTAAGCTTGGACAGCATCGATGGTAGCAGGAGCCAGCGCATGGACCTGCAGCAGACCCAGCATCGACTTCAAGTGAGCCCCCACTTACTTTTCCTGAGCAAGCACAAGACCCAGCAGCAGATGTGGCACCTGAGGATCAGCAGCTTCATTGTTGGTTCACTGTTTCAGCACAAAACTTTCAAAAAAACTATAACCGATTAGACACAAATGTCAGGTCCCAATATATGAGCATCCTTCCTATTCCTCATCTTTCAGCACAATGGCAACTGAACAGTATAGCCATATTTGCAGGGGTAGCTTTGCATACCTAAAGGTGTAAGCAGAGATTATCTTGCAGGTCTAAAAGAGAACCTCACAAACCTTTGAACTCAGCTGGAAAAACCAACACAAAAACCAGAAATAGGTGTGAACATCCACAGGTAGTCTAACTAAACAGATAACTTGTTCATGCAGTTCCCTTTATCTGATGCATATGCAGCTTGCAAGTGAATGTTAGTTCCAAGGACTAAATAAAAGCCAAAAAGAACTGCAGATGCCGTAAATCAGAGACAAAAACAGAAAATCAGAGTTAACATTTTAGTTCCAGTGACCCTTCCTCAGAATGGTCACTTGATCCGAAACGTTAACTCTGATTTCTCTCCATAGTTGTTGCCAGGCTTGTTGAGCTTTTCCAGAAATTTCTGTTTTTGTTTTTGTTAGTTCCAAGGACTTGTGGACAGGGTTTCACTAGGACCAAATATAGTCCCCCAGGTTTTGTTACAGCTACAATATTCTGATTTACTTGGATGCCATGAGCAACTAAAAGCCTCCTGAAGCCAACTCTAGTGAAGTTTGGGCGCAGCAGATCAGAAAGTAAAATTTGCAATTTTACACATTTTTCTGCTGGAAAAATATAGTCAGCAGTGAGTTATTCGAGTTTTCCTCCTGTATTCTTTACAGTTAAGCTTCATATGATACGATGTTTGTGGTTTCAACTTTGGGTCATTGGACTGAAAAGTCATAGCGTCACAGAGATTTACAGCATGGAAATAAGCCCTTCAGCCCAAGTTGTCCATGCTGCTCAGTTTTCACAATTAAACTAGTTCCATTTGCCTGCATTTGGTCCATATCCCTCCATACTTATCCCGTTCATGTACCTGCCTAAATGTTTCCTGAATGACAAAATTGTACTCACATCCACCACTGCCTCTGGAAAAGGGACAGCTTTTGCATTTATTCTTAAACCACCAGATTTTTCAAGGTACAATGTTTCAGACACAGAATAGTTAATGAATAGAATGCTCATTTCACAAAGAATGATTTTTGGGGAAAAATAAACAGTTGAAGGTGGGCTTTCCAAACAAATGCAAAATAGTAGCATCCTTCCTGTTTCTACCTAGTCAATTGTAGATGTCTGACAGGATTCTAAAATGTATAAAATGAAAAAGAATTGCACTAGTTGTGGGTAAATGTTGGCCTCAGAGGGTTCAGCATAGATTTACTGGAATAATAATTGGAATCTAAAAGGTTTTGCGACAAAAAGAGAGATTGAATAAGATAGGGTTTTATTTTCTGTGATTCAGTCAAGGCTAAAGATATTATGTGGAATAGATAGGTTAGAGAGAGAAACCATTCCCATGAATTTGGGAGTTTAGGAGTAGGGACCATAGGCAAAAAAATAAGCCTGGCCTTTCAGAAGTGAAATGAGGAAGTATTTCCTCAGGCAAAAGGCTGCAGAAATTTTGAACTCTCTTCAGTGAATTACAGCTGATGCTAGATCAATTGTTAATTTTAAGGATAAGATTAATGTATTGTGGTTAGCTAAAGATATTAAGGAATATGTGGCAAAGGCAGGTTTGAGTTCTACCACAGCTCCATTCTCACTGAATGGTGGAACAGGCTACAGGGGCTGAGTGCCTAATTGCGTCACTATGCTAACTTTATGTGGCAGAGTAAAATTGGTAATAAAGGAATGTACTTCCAGTTTTATCTTTCTCACGTCTTTCATTTTCATTGAAGTCAAAGGTTGTGATTCCAATTTTCGAATATAGTAATCTAATACAGTGAAACTACTAATGTCACAACATGTAACTGAATAAAGACAGTTGCTAAACTGAGGTGAACCAGTTCTTTTTTCGATTTATATATACAATATCCTCCATTTTAAAAACACCCAGAAACACTTCTTCACATTGAGGATACCTTCTATTGTGCTGTGTGGCACTGTAACCATGCTAAATGGGATAGATTTCAAACACACGTAACAACTCTAGACTGGGGATCTATGAGGTTCTATGGGCCATTGGTTGCAGCTGTATCATACCCCTAATGTCGTGGTCTGACATATCCCCCACTCTGCCAGAGAGGGGAGCAGATTTGGTTCAAATGAAAGAATGCATGTCAGGAGCAGTACGAGGCTAAAAATTAGGTGTCAATCTAAGTGGAGCTACAATACAAGGCTATCTGCACGCCAAACAGAATAAACTACAAATGATAGACAGAGCTAAGCAATTGCATCAGATCACATCTAACTCTGTGCTCCAGCCACACCTAGTTGTGAATGGTGGTGGATAATTATACAGTTCACTGGAGGAGAAGTTTCACAAATATCCCAACCTACAATAGAAACCAAAAGAACTGTGGATGCTGTAAATCAGGAACAAAAACAGAATTTGCTGGAAAAGCTCAGCAGGTCTGGCAGCATCTATGAAGTGTTAACGTTTTGGGTCTGGTAACCCATCCTCAGGACCAGTTCCAGACCTGCTGAGCTTTTGCATTGACGTCTGTTTTTGTTGCCAACATACAATGATGAGGGAGTACAGCACAGTGCCAAACATTACTCATCTATGACCTGCACACAAAAGGCAGGACAAATCAAACTCAGCCAACTGCTGCCCCAACAGTCTTTTCTCAATCATCAGTAAAGTGACAGAAGATGTCACCAATGCTTCAAGATCCTGCTGGCTGAAATAAAACAACGAACTGTGGATGCCGGAAATCTGAAAGAAAAACAGAAATTATTGGAGAAACTCAGCATTATCTGGCAACCCTTGTTTCGGTTCTCATGACCCTTGCCATGGAATGCTACAACATATTTAAACGGCAGCAATTATTGCTGCAAGCAGCAAACTTTTCCCTCAACTTAACTGTGTTGGAAAGTGAAATGTTTGGAGGCCATTAATCTAGAACATGGGCTTCAATAATCATGCACAGTCACCAATTGTAAACAGAATAAATGCACGGTGCCATGAAATAGAAAATATTGCTTTGCTCAGTTGCTGATCTGAATCCATGCTAATTAATGCTTTGGTGACTCATGTTGAAATATAAGCAGAAAAGGTTACTACCCTTGGATGGTAGCTCATGTACACTAGCATACCAAAAAAGACAAGAGAGCAATCTGGAAGCAGACCTGTTTGAAGATACAAGACAGGATCAGCCTTGTGATGATAATTAACATTTTTTTGCAATCAGGACTGTCAATGAATAACAACACAGAAAGGAACTTCATATTGTCACTAGATTAATCTCTCTAGACTCAGGTATTACAGAAAGACGGGTGATGTACATGGGATAGAGAATTGTTTGACTTATCTACTGATTCATGCTGGGCTAACATGGCTAAAGACTCCTCAGTGCAATACATTTTGTGTCAATTCTATTCAGATGTACATCTCACCAACCAACATTATAACAATTTTTTAGATTTGAAAAGCATTGAGAAAGATTATTTTCAAAGAGAAATGTAGGGAAAAGAAAGCATTGTGCAATTAACAGACATTTGGCACTTTGGAGATTTCAATATACCTCTTTCACCTTGCCAAGAGGATCAAAGTGAACAATATACAGTTTCATATATTTTCTCAATACAAATTGCGCATTTTAATATCCCAGTTTCTATCCTCAACTATATTGGTTTTTCTTCTGTCTTTATGATACTGTCAACAAAGCTCCATATCAATGAAATGAGAAGAGAAAAGAAAATTGAAGCTGTTTCAGAGAATATGCTGACTGGTTATTAAACGTAAACTCCAGTTTATTGCTTTTCAAAAAAATTGATGTACAAAGCAAGATAAAAAGGAAAGATAGAAAAAAAGCATACATCCGCTCACATGAATTTTTCAGGTGCACAGGTGCAATAGAAAACTAATGTACAGGTGGAGTCACAAAAGAGATGGAAAGAACAAATCAGCAGAATGGCAGGATTTTACACAACGTGTTAAGATAAATACAGTGCTTTGTACCATTTAGAATACCACAGTAAATTATCGACCTTCCACCTATTCCGTAAAACCTCAACCAATACTTGGTTTCACAAGGGAAGGTGAAATCAGTTTCAACTGGGCTTAATTCTATTTTGTTTGGAAGTGATTTCATTACTCTAGATCAACCTCAGCAACTGATTTATAATATCTTGAAGGAGATTAGTGACGCACCTGACAATTTTTACACACAGTACAGAACCTTACAATTATCATCCTTATTATAGAAATACTACAGTGCAGAAGCAGGCCATTCAGCCCATCAATTCTGCACCAACCCTCCAAACAGTATCCCACCCAGACCTATTCCCTGTAATCCTGCATTTCCCACGACTAATTCATCCAACTTATACATCCCTAGACACTAACGGCAATTTAGCATGGCCAATCCACCCTAGCCTGGCACATCTTTAGATTGTGGGAGGAAACTGGAGCACCCAGAGGAAACTCACGCTGACAAAGGGGTAACTTGCAAACTCCACACAGACATTTTCCCGAGGTTGGAATCGAACCTGGGTCCATGGTGCTGTGAGGCCATCATGTCACCCTCATAAATTCCTCATTTCCAACACTCATTTCTCATCTTAGAATCCCTACAGTGTGGAAACAGGCCCTTCAGCCCAACAAGTCCACACTGAGACCCAGGCCCATCCCCCTTAACTCCCTGGACACTAAGGGCAATTTAGCATGGCCAATCCACCTTAGCCTGCACATCTTTGGACTGTGGGAGGAAACCGGAGCACCTGGAGGCAACCCATGCAGACACGGGGAGAATGTGCAAACTCCACACAGACAGTTGCCTGAGGCTGGAATCAAACCCAGGCCCCTGGCGCTGTGAGGCAGCAGTGCTGACCACTGAGCCACCATGCCAGCCCTGCAGTGATCCAGGATGCATGGTGTTTAACAAGTAGCCAAAATACAATGGCCAGTAATGGAAGTTAAAATCTAATGTTTAATGAAACTGAATAAAGCTTATATAGTTAACAGCTCAGAAAAAACAGTAATATGTTTTTTCTGTACATATATATATATATTTTCAATATATATGCAAAGTTAGGTAAGTTAGGACAAGGGATTGATCATGCAAGCCAAATTGATACAAGTGCTACCAAAAGAAACCCTGAAAAAAAAAAACTGGACAACACTCCAATAGCCAATGAATTAAAAGAGAGTATCAGGTTTTAAATTACGTTATATATGAATAAAAATCTCTGAAAACGGCTGCGTCACATTCAATATAAACTGCTAACTGACTAAACTCTACTGTACTCCAACATTAAATATTGCTTACAATGCTGTTAAGTAAAACCCAGAACAGACTTGAAAGAATTATACAAACTTAAATTATATTTGTACTCCTGATTATCTAAACACAATGATTAATAATTTAACACCTTGCTGTAGTTACATTGTTTGACCTGTGATAGTGCAGGTTGTGGTTATTATGTTATTGTACATGCTGTTTGAAAGTACTACTTTTAAGAGTGTCTGTGTGCCTGAAATCATTGGTGCTGATTTTGTCAAGTGAAACTTAATTAGACTCTACTCAACTTTGGACTGCTTTCCAGTTGAGAGAGAGAGAGAGTAGGCCTGCAAAAAGATTTATATAACATTGCACAAGTTTCACAGGAAAGTCCCAGGATAAGCTAATAATGGTTCCTTATTTAAAGCTTATACACAAATATTTGTTATCAACCTAATGTTCAGTTACATACATGTTAGAAAAGGAGGGAGTAGACAATCTGATACTTTCCTGAAACACTGATGCATTTTAAATATGTCAGAAAAAAAAGTCAAGATGTTTATTTAGATTGTTAAAGACCTAAATCAGATCAGCTAAATCCATGGCAGTACAGTTGCTCACGAAGGAAAGATCAAATTGTTATTCATAATGGGTCTGATAGGAACACTTATAATGTTTTCTAGAATATTCTAAAATAGGAGTACTTGAGATAACAGTAATACTTTGAACAGAAAATAATTCTTAAAGTCTTTTTATTCCATTTCAATTATGACGTTAGAAAGATATTTGGAACAAATCATTTGATTTGATTTTTTATTGTCATATGTAACTAGGTACAGGGAAAAGTTTTGTTTTGCATGCAGTATAGGCAGATCATACCGTACATAGTGCATTAGGGTAATAGAACAGAGTGAGGAATACAATGTGACGGCTGCAAAATTGGTGCACAAAGAGTGAGATCAACATTAATCTTAAAACTTGAGAGGTCCATTCAGACATCTAAGAACAACGGGGAAGGTGTTATTCTTGAAGCTATTTGCTTCAAGCTTTTGTATCTTCTGCCTGACAGAAGAGGTTGGAAAAGGTTATCGTGTGCCACATTTAATGTGTAGTATGACGTGCTGAGGAAAAAAATTGTGCTGCATTTAACAAATTGGTTAACAATTATGTCCAGAAGTGAAATTTCACTGACATCTAGACAATTACGATTTCCTATGGTTATGTAAGACAGACCAAAAGATATACGTATTGATTCTGCTGATCCTCATAAATTGGAAACAATATCCTTGGCTCACCTAAATTGTCAGATTTTAATACCGACATATTGGTCTGACTCAAACTAATATATTCTGCAAGACAGTAGTATTGTAAAGCCTGAGGACCCTGGGTGTGTCAGTCAGTCTCATTAGCCATGCTTAGACCTTTGAAAGATAGTTAATCATCCTCATCTATACTGGACAGTCAACAATAACAATATACAATATAACAACAACTGGGATAGATATTTGTCATTTGGGTGGGTATCTGGTGTGATAGATGGGCATGTTCCATTTATGAAGTAGAGGGTCAGCAGAATCCAGGCTAGTAGAGGTCTAAAACATCCACTGTGCAACCCAAAACAGCAGTCTATCTCCTGGACCAGTGGCAGGCCCGGAGCGGGACTCCTGGTTATCAGCTAGGTGGCAGTAGTGGGAAGCCAGTAGAGGACCTGGCACCCGCGGACTGTTAGCAGGGTGGGCCAAGCGACGAAGAGAAGGTGTCTGAAGAGTGGTGACTCTGACATTGGTGGGTCCAGTGCAGGCGGTGGTGTGGATGCATTTGGACTTTCTTTCAGCTTTGTCTTTTTATTCCTAAAGTATTCAAACGGATCTGGATTATGGCAACAGTTGAAGCTTTTCACTGTATTTCACCATGTTGTTCATTGTCGAGACAAGAGACAATAAATCTTCACCATCATCGAAAGGATAAACACTTACCCTTATTCACCTTTTCTTGCAGATGCTTTTCTTCAGTGGCTTCACTGCTCAGGCCCCAATTGGTTCTGACATCATCATAGCAGCCTTGCAGAAAATTCGTAAAGAAGGACCAAGCCGGCTTTATGAAATTATTTTTGCCAAGTGTCACACAAAAGTTAACAATCACAGATGGTCAATTTTCAGTAGCTTCAGTTCATGCAAACAACTCGAGATATTTTCATTGGCTACCTGGCACCCTTTATCAGCTGCTTGTCGAAAGGAGAATCTACCAGGTTAGTTTTCATTTAATTTTTTGGGACCATGATCTGCAGGAGTCCACCAAGGATGGACCCAAACGTATCTTGTTCCAAGTTCCATAAAATCTCAGCTGGGTCGTTGTGACACTGTACACTTTTAGTTGTGGAGGCAATATTAGGGGATGTCATGGCCTACTTATGAGAGAGTTGTAGGCCGAATAGGTCAAATAGGCTGGTACCATGTAGCTTATTATGCATCAGGTGAGCCATCTGAATACAGATCATCTGATATTTCATCATCTCATGCCCGCCTACACAGGTACTTTGGACTTGTATATAATAACAGGGTTAACTTGACTGGTAAAATTTGACACCTAAACAAAGAATCAGAAATGGAATGTGACAAACTACCAGCTAATTTGGCGTCAAACTACTGCTGAGATAAACCATCTATTTTTGCTTGCCAAAGGTCAAGTAACTAACCGCTGGCCTGCAGATAATCCACAGGATTTCCTCCATCTCCACGTTTATCATGCCAGGTGAATATGTTACTCACAAGATACTGCTCAATGCACAAGAATCAGAACAGGATTGAGCATCAGTCAATGATATAAAATTCCTCGATCAAAAATGATTCAAACATTACAAATGGGCTCAGGAGGAATTTCACTGGGTAATTTTAATTAAATTCACTGCCTTAAAAGTCCTTAATGGATGTTCTTTACAACAATGTGAAAACCTTGAGTGATTGAAGTAGTGGTGTTTAATTAGATCCCAGGCTTTCTGAACTGTTGTAAATAGCAGTGGTCATTAGCATGCTAAAATCTTCAACCAATGCCTGATCCCAATCAATATACAAAGGTCAATGCTGCTCAGTTCCTGATGTAAGTTGGGCCAAATGTGTAAGCACCAGGAGAAGAATAAAGCTCTTCTCTTCCATGGGAAGGAGAACAAGAAAATTGAAAGGGGCAATCATACTTTCATTTTGCAAGTCACCCCTGAGCACTGCAGAAACATGTAACGTTGACATTGTCTCGTCAGGAGCTGCTCAGCTGCAGAGCACCAGGGGGAACAAAAAAAATGGAAAAGACTGAAACTCCAACGGGGGAAAAATGACCCAATATTTTCATAAATAAAGTTCTAGGCATACAGTATCTTGCAGGGAATTGACAGATAAACAAACCAGTCATTTTTCGTCGCGTTTCATGCAATAAAAGAGAGAAAACCTCCCAGAGTTACAACGCAAATAAGGGATTCCTGCAATTGAAGAGCTAAAGCAATTAGTTTGGTGCGTAGCACACAAAAAAAATTGGTTCGATTAAGGGTTGACAAATCTTCTGGACTAGCTAACTTTCATGAGTTGAAGGAAGTAGCTGTAGATCTGCTGGATGTATTGGTGGTTATCTTTTGTAATTCCATTGGATAGGTTCTTCCTGACTGGAAGCTAGCAATGCCACCCATTATTGAAGAAGAGAGGAAAAGGGTTGGTGGTGAACCACAGACTAGTTATCTTAATGTCCCTTATTAATTTTGATCAATCCCCACCTGCTCTCTCTCTGTCTCCTGAGCTGAAGCTAAGATCAAAAGAGATGGTCTGGGAATTTGCAATGTAGCATAAAAACACAGAAATCATATTTGACAGCATTGAAGATATAGTGACTATATCATACTCGTTGGAAGACAGCACGCTAAGCAGACAAATAATACAGAGACAGTAGTTCCGGAGCTAACTCCCAATTCTTTCAATGCCTTTTAATGCACAGAATCAAGCCATTGTAAGAGGTGAACAAATTGAAAGATAAAGATGCTTTTCACATAATAACTGTGGAATTGTTTTCATTTTATGACAGCAGGTTTAAGGCAAATTGTGATACACTGAGGCTTTTCTCATTATCTTTAAGCTCCATTCAACACAAATTTATGGGCAGGCCCATTGCAATTCAACTTATGATTATAATTTGTGAATAAAAGAGGGAGGATGCAAGAAAGAGGACAGTAAAAGGCTGGAGACATTACCTATCAAAGATCAAGTTTTCACACTGAGAGCAGAATTATTTGCAAAGCAAAAGGAAACAAGGGCCTAGATGTTACAATTACTGTCGGAATAGATCCCACCAGTGGTAATCCCATTAACCGGTCACTGACGTTTTCTTCAGACAAGCTTCTGAGTTTGGCCTGTCTCAAAAGCCTCTATTACAAGAACTCATCAAGCAATCCACTTAGCACAGATTCAAATTTGGAGGCCAAGACCCAACCTTTTTACGGCAGTAGTTGCTACAGTCCAGCAAATAAAATCTTTAACGGTTCCAAGCCACTTTGACAACTACTGAGAGAAAGGAAGTATGTGGGAGAGGGTGCCGAGTAAGAGGAGAATGCTCTCATGCTAACATTTCCCTCTTGGGCCTGCTGCAATATTCCAACAAAGCATGCACAAGCTCAGAAAAATTCCTCCTTTTACATTGAGGCACTTTATAGCTGGGGTCTCAATACTGAATTCCATAACTTGAGAAACCAACTGCATTATGTCTGTTCTCCATTTGTCTTTCATTCTTTCAACTCTTCTCTTGCTTTTAGTTAGGACCCATTCTCCCCTCTTTACAGCTTAATTTACACCCATTTGCATCTCTTTTTATTCTCTTTCTCCAACACTTACAACGCCTTTCCCTTTTGCATTGAGCCTCAATACCTCCTGCCCTGTTGCTCCCTCTCTGCCTCTATCAGAAGTACATATAAAATAATTTCCAACACCTTTCAGTTCTAAAGAAGAGTTGTGACAGACCTGAAACATTAACTTGGTTTCTCTCTCCATAGATGCTGCCGCACAAACAAACCCACCAAGAACATGAGCAAGCTATACAGCCCATTGAGACTGCTCTGTCATTCAATAAGATCATGGCTGGCCTGATTTTAATTTCAGCTCCACCTTCCTGCATATCCCTGATAATCTTTCATCCCCTCAGTAATCGAGAATCTATCTACTTCTGCATTAAAAAAAAATTTGCAGATTCTTTATCCATTGTTTTTTGAGAAAGGGAATTCCAAAGACTGCCAAGTTTCCTCAGCATTCTCTCAGTCCATTTCAGAATTCCACCAGCTGCTTTAATAAGAGGGTGTGGAGGTTTGCTGGCAGGTGGGTGAGGGGGCTCAGGTGGCAGGTGAGAAACTATAGAGTGAGACTGATGCCTGAAGTGTAGGAGCAGATGTAGGTGGGATTTGGAGGGTGGTGTCACTTTTATAGTTGGTCAGGTATCTATTATTTTGAATAAGTCAGAACCCTTGGAAGTGGTAAAGAGGTGTATGGCACGCTTGCCTTTATTGGTCGGGGCACTGAGTACAAAAATCAGCGTTTTGGAGTACTGCGTTCAATTCTAGTCTCCCCGCTATAGAAAGGATGTTGTGAAACTTGAAAGGGTTCAAAAAAGATTTACAAGGATGTGGCCAGAGTTTGAAGGTTTGAGCTGTAGGGAGAGGCTGAATAGACTGGGGCTATCTTCCCTGGAGCATTGGAGGCTGAGGGGTGACCTTATAGAGGTTTATAAAATCATGAGGGGCGTGGATAGGGTGAATAGCCAAAGTCTTTTACCTGACGTGGGAGAGTCCAAAACTAGAGGGCATAGGTTTAAGATGAGAGGGGAAAGGTTTAAAAGGGACCTAAGGGGCAACATTTTCATGCAGAGGGTGGTGCGTGTATGGAATGAGCTGCCAGACGAAGTGGTGGAGGTTGATACAACTACAATATTTAAAAGGCATCTGGATGGCTATATGAACAGGAAAAGTTCAGAGGGATATGAGCCAAACTTTGGCAAATGAGACTAGATTAATTTAGGATATCCAGTCAGCATGGACGAGTTGGACTGAAGGGTCTGTTTCCATGTTGTACAGCTCTATGACTCGAAGTGATATTGCAGCTTCATAAAAGTTTCATTAGGCTGCACTTAACAGTATTGTGTTCAATTCTGGTTGACACATTATAGGATTGATGTGGAGACTTTGGAGACAGTGCAGGATGCTGCCTGGATTAGAAGATATGAGGTAGAAGGGGAAGCTGGATCAACTAGCACTGTTTTCTCTGGTGCGGCAGAGACTGAGGGGAGACCTGGTGGAAGTTAATAAAATCATGAGAGGCATAGATAGGGTGGACAGTCAGAATCTTTTTCCCAGAATTGAAGTATCTAATACTAAAGGTCATGCATTTAAGGTAAGAGGGGGCAAGTTCAAAGGAGATTTGAGGGGCAAATATTTTTACACAGAGAGTGGAACATGCTGCCAGGGTAGTGGTGGAGGCAGATATGATAGGGGCATTTAAGGGGCTTTTAGATAAGGACGTGAATAAGCAAGAAATGGAGGGATATGGACCAAGGCCAGGCAGAAGGGATTAGTTTAACTTATTATCATTTTTGACATAACATCGTGGGCTGAAGGGCCTGTTCTTGTGCTGTACTGTTTTATCTTCTAAGTCTCTGATGCTAAGGGAAGTTTCTATATGAGGCTTGAGAGAGACAGGCATGTTAACAGATAAGATTGGATTGAGCACAGAGCTAAAAAGGTTAAAATTGGATTAAGCAAAACATTGTCTAAAGAACTGATGAAACAATTTGCTCATTGTCTTACTTAAGACCACAAAGATGTCAAAGATAACGGCTGCAGTAGTGCACTTGGAAAGAAATACAGTTATGAGCATAGAGAATACATAATTAAAAATAGATAGATCGGGAATGGAATCAATAACTGAACAATGACAACGGTTAGCTAGAAATAGATGGGATCATTGTTACAAAGAACTGAAATATTATTGAGATATAAAGAATCTTGGGCTGACCAAAGGGTAGTTAACAAGCAACTTACTGCAGGACACAGAATGACTGACCAGGAAACCGCAACAGTAACTTGTTTATAAATACAAAACAGAAATTCAAAGTCACATTTTAAGGAATTAGGTTTCACAGTACAAAAACATATTTCATGAGCGAATCAATAAGTAACAAGATTAGTTTGGAAATTATGCTCATGTCGGCCTTGATGACAATGCAACACATGCGTATTTCAGTTTTTGTTAATGACTTAAGTTACAATAATTACTGCTATTTTTCACAATCTGCTCAATGGATATGAATAATTCATCCCCATGAATCTGATCCATTTAGCAAGTTAATTTAATCATGCATTCTCTCAATCTAATCAGGAAGCAACACGTATACAATTAGTATTTAAACTTGGTGTATGCCACACATGACAGAGGCCATCCCTCAGAAATGAACATTAAAATGCACAAAAGATATATTGATAAAGTCATTCTTGAAAGGGTATCTAACAGAGAGAGTACCAACAGCAAGACATTTACAAACCTACCAATCTCTTCTTACAGATTAAATACAAAGCTTACATATATCTGCTGTGACTGAAAAGTGGGTCAGTTGGCTCAGTTGGCTGGATGGCTAGTTTGCAATGCAGAGTGATGCCAACAGCAAGGCCTCAATACCTGCACTGGCAGATGTGACCATGAAGGACTTTCTTCAACATCTCCCTTGTCTGAGGCATAGTGACCCTTAGGTTTAATGAGAGAGTGGGACTATGGCAACTTTCTGTTTTGTGGCTGAAACAGACCACAGCTGTCCAGCTCAACCATGGAGAACATGATTGGCATATGTGTCTGCTGCCTATTTCTTCATTGATAAAACCAAGCATGTAGATATTTTGAGACCAGTAATTTTAAATATTATTGGTCTCATTATCAAACAAATGCTCATTGTTTAATAGTTTTACATTATGCTTCTGGAATATTGTGCGTTCCCATCATATGGAATAGCTTATGAAACACAGAAAAAGAAAACCTTAGAATAGCAAGGATTAGAAAAGGCTATAGATCAACCCATAGCACAAGGACTACAGTGGTTCATGAAGGCAGTTTACCACCATTTTCACTGTCATGTAGGGATTGGCAATTAATCAGCCAGTGCCGACAACATCCCATGAGTGAATAAATAAATAAAAATAATCCCATTAATATATTAGTATGTTTTGATGCATTCAAACACACATCCATACATGTCTAGTGTCAATAGTCGAGCAACCTCTGGATTGGATTTTAGGTTTTCCAGACATGAGACCAAATAGTACATACCAGTATCCCCACGCACCTCAATGAAAGCTGTATATATTTCAGGCCACTGTGATTCTTGGGTAGGTGTTAGAAGACAGATAGTCTGGAAATGCAGGTCAGTGACGAGTAAGATGGAGAAGATAGAAATCAAAACTGGGGGAAGCCAGTGGTCAATGGCAGTCCCTGCCTTTAATGCATTCCGTCATCTCTTGACTTTGTATTCAGGTAAGTATATTCCCATTGTCTAGAAAGCCCTTTATAAGAAACATGCAAGTGTGATAAGTTAGGCCCTAGTAGAGGCTGGGAATACAATTTTCAGCTCTGTGCATCCTACATAACCATCAACTCACTCCCCCTTACATGCTGAGCTGACATCTTTGAAGTTTTTAACCATTTTTCATCCAGTGTGCTCTGTCCAAAATCAACAATCAGCATCCCCAGCTTCCTCCCACAACACTGGCCCCTGATAACTACACCCACCCATTGACTTTCAATGGTCAGACCCTCAAGACTGACCGTGGTCCTTGACCCGAATTAACAGACAGTCGCAACTAATGACGGACCAAATCCCTAAATGATCTGCACAGCTGCCAGACTGAATTCACATGGCTGACAATGTCTCACTCCCTACATGGTACAGGTACAGACCCACTGACACTTGACATGCCACGGGGCCAAATTGGAATCTCACTGCTCACTTGTGAATTGCATCTCACTGTTCAACACCTGGTTGGAAAATGGAACACTTTGCTCTTGACATCAAGAATTCCCTCTTTGAGCATCATGCGTGTTTGTCCCAACTTTCTCATCACTGCCAAAGTTATTCAGTGGCTGGGAAGATTCACCCAGGGCTGATGTTTTGTATTGAGTATGGCTTCTTCAGAACTTGCAGTCATAGTTAATTTGAAATGCTAATGTATCTATAGTTATTTTCTTCCTCACTGAGTTTTCCACCATTTAAAAAAAACTATGAAAGAATTATCCAGCAACCATGAAAGAATTATCTAGCACTGTTTTCTCTGGTGCGGCAGAGGCTGAGAGGAGACCTGGTAGAAGTAAATAAAATCATAAGAGGCATAGATAGGATGGACAGTCAGAATCTTTTTGCCAGAATTGAAGTATCTAATACTAAAGGTCATGCATTTAAGGTAAGAGGGGGCAAGTTCAAAGGAGATTTGAGGGGCAAGTATTTTTACACGGAAAATGGAACACGCTGCCAGGGTAGTGGTAGAGGCAGATATTATCAATTCTTCAAAGTGAGGGACAAAGATTGACTCATTGCTGAAATACCTTGCTCATTCATTGCGGAGGATCACATGTGAAGATCAGCCAGTTGGGAAATAAACTGCTGAAGTCTCATATCACATAGCAGTACCAGTAAATATGTACAGCAGCAAAGCTGGAAACATACACACTTAGGGACAGAAATATACACAATTTCGCTATTGTAATTAGTTATATGAATTTCATACGAAGAATTGTACTCGTTGTTTAAAGTTTAATAAAAAAAAGGATTCAGAGAAGAATCTAAGTATAAAAAAGGGGACAGGATCCATCAATAAAATGTAACTGCTGTAACAGTGTCTAAACAACGACCACTAGAAGTCAGCATTGGAACTATGAACAATGACACATTTCCAAGAAAGAATTGTTGATCTTACAGGAATACACTTTGCACATATTTATATACTTTTCATGATGGTTTTTCTAGGAAACTGGAAAAATAAGCTTACTTTTAATCATCATGGATAAACTATGCACTCACTATTGCTGTAATGAGTAAATAATGCATTATATTGCATCATAATGCACTGTATAAAACATTACTGCCAAACAGAAGTTGGTCTCATTCACAACTGGATAATTACATATTTATTTGTAAGGATGCTATGTTAAATATACGTATAATTTAGAAGAATAATATTGTCATCTGTTAGAACAGTTTAATTCTTCAGTTTTGGGCAATTTTAAATATAAACCAAAATGTAATATTATAGATTGTGAGAGTGAATGCTTGCATAAATTAGTTACTATAAAATCAACGCAATTTTCAAAATGAATACCAAGACTTCCTACAATAGATTTTAAGGAAATCAATTGTAAGTAAAATAGTACTGTTATAGTCATCACTGCAATATACAATTATTACAGTCATGTTAAGAGAAAGATTAAAAATGGATTAAAATTATTGGGGGTATTCTGTATACATTCTCTGCTACAGCAGATACCAATAGCATTTTTTGGTTAAATGTATAATTTGTTCTGATTTATTGAAATATTATCACATTATAAAAGTCACAAGTTCCCTCAAGTAATAAGTTCTATCATTTTAATAGTTGAATTGAAAACATAAATTAAGTATTACATTAGTTTTATAGTCTGGGCCATATGACCTTTTCTGGAAAACACTTTAAATGCTTTTTAAAAATCAGAAAGAAATTAGTTGGAACTTTATTCATCTATTTATTTTCATTGTCAAGAACTCCCTGGGTAGTCAGTTCTCCTATTTTCAACAGTAATGATTTCACACAAATGGCAGACAGGAGGCAGTGAAAGGAAGCAATGAATAAAATTATGATCTGTACATTTCAGCATTTATCATTAAGTGGTTGAGATATGTTTATGTTGTTGTTTGTTTGGGCTTTGCGTGTACTCAAATGTTAACTGTGCTCACATTCTAATCATAAACTAACACTAGGATTCAACGTGAAAACATAGATCCCAGTCACAGACTCCTTCCATAAGTTCCACAGGGAAATGGAAATGGAAATGGAAATGGAAGCCCTTCAAATAGGTTGAGTTGGTGGCAATGGCATGAAGTAAGATGAGTAGGTCACTTTCTCTGACAAATTGAAAAGAAAACAAAATTGATCTAAGAAACATGTTGGGTGAGAAAAACTAAAGAATAAAAATTATTTGGTCATTTCAAATGAATTTGAGCACCGTCTGTGACCAAATGCATAAAGGAAGTGACTAGAGTTGAAATATTAAGTTTGTCTGTCTCTCCACAAATGTTGCCGGACCCTCTGAATTGCTGCAGCATTTTCTGTTTGTATTCAGCCAGAAAACATTGCTTAGCGAAAGCATAGCTAAGAACAATGAAGAAGGGAACATAGATAAGACTGATGAATAGACAGTTCAGGCATGCATTAGGCTGAAGGATGTCCAGTTGAGGTTAACCACTCAGGAGCAAGATATTTTCAGTGGCAAAGATCCTTGATGTATTTGTTTTATACCAAATGGTACCTGTCACTTTCAGCAAGTTACCACGGCACAAATTGCTCACCACGGTCTGAGCGCCAAGTACAAAGAAATATCTTGTGGAGCAGTTCATTCACCATTTATGAACAAACTGATAGGGGGTACACGCATAGTTCGAAGTAATCTGATTCATGTCTTAATCTAACTTGCATCGTGTATCATTGGTGTAGCGTGTTGAAATTCAATCCCCGCTATTCCTGGAGTTATCAGGAAAGTCAAAATTGTTATCAAAGTATGCAAAGCACCCCAACTTAACTTGAGTCCACAAGATAGGTAATAGAAATCATGGACCAGATTTCTGTACCGAGCAAGAAGCACAATTTATTACAAACAAACAGATTCTAGCTACAGGTAAACAATCATGAACTGTCAACGTATCACTCTACTGGTTAAAACTCTAACCCCCTTATAATCCCCCTGCACACACGTATAGACCTCCAAAAAAAGGGTGTTATGGTTGGCGGGAAAACTGGGAAGGCCCAATTATCCTCACCCACAACAGGGTTTGCTGAGATTATTCTGTTGGTGGTCAGGAACTGTTACCCCATGACCCCTATTCTCCAGTAATTTCATGTGCTTGCATGAAATACAGAGCAATTTGTTCACATTTTATAAAGTCACTGACTTATTGGTTAAAAGAAACAGCCTACAGCAACTGGTGAGGGAAAGTAAATTGGTTTTCTTCAGGCTTGAGGTACTTTTTACTGCAGAGAAAAGGACACCATCTCTCCTTCAAGATATGAAGGCTTCTGGACATATTGTTCACATCCACAAGCTGTACAGCTACCTGGGAGCCAAACACATACATGGTGGCAGGCAGAAGGTCTTTCCCTTTGACAAATGGACACTACTCTACTTCTCATTCAGAAGGATCTAATTTGGAGGAAGCTCGTGTATTAAGGCACACAATTCTTTGGGAACACCCATCGACAGAAGGAAGTACGGAAAAGGGAATGGAGAAAGGAATAACAGTGATTTCAAAACCAAGGACCAATTCTACCTTCTGGAGACACCTGCTAAGAGATGTGGTTGGAGATGGGGCTCACGGATCAGGCTCAGAACCAATATAAAGGACCCAAGGACCCATGACCAGATACATGGAATTTCCGAGGTGGATAGCCATAATTGTTAGTGAGTCATTGCCAGTTCACCTGCAACTGGCAGGAGACATTTCTTCAGCCAGAGAGTGGTGGGCCTGTGGAATTCATTGCCATGGAGCACAGTGGAGGCCAGGACGTTGAATGTCTTCAAGGCAGAGATTGATAAATTCTTGATCTCGCAAGGAATCAAGGGCTACGGGGAGAGTGCAGGTAAGTGGAGTTGAAATGCCCATCAGCCATGATTAAATGGCGGAATGGACTCGATGGGCCAAATGGCCTTACTGCCACTCTTAGGTCTTACGGTCTTATGGTCTTACGGTCTAACTAAACTTTCCCATTTGGTTGAAAAAAAATTGTAAACATTACTTGCAATAAGTGTTGGGAGCATGCTTTTTAAAAGTGCAGCAACTCTTTTCACAATCCTTGATCCTTTTTTTAAAAAAAGTGCTTTTCCCATTTGAGTACACAATCAAAATACAGAAAAGTAAAAAAGATATTGTATTTAAACTTGGTACAGGCTTCCACTAGTTAAAAGAAATTTGCATGAGAATTGATTCATCTGCATGCAACATAAATATGCTGTGATTCTATTTATTTCAGTTTCCATTTTAGGATATTTTATTCAAAGATTTCTGAAGTAATGTATATGTTACTCTCAAGTAATCTTGCATACGAAAGCAGAATTGCACTTCAATCAAGTAAATTAATTTGAGACAGCGAAGGACAAACTGTACCTAGGTGTGTACACAAAAGATATTCCCAAAATAGTTTAAAATATTGTGTAAAATGAAAATAAATCCGCTAACTCCTCTTCATGCATACATAAAATACGGAATTAAAGATGACTTCTGATTTCACCATCCTCTTTACATGTACACTAAAAGGTTATTAAAAAACTGCCACAGATAATTTAAGAGAATTTCAAAGTCAAAAACATGAATTCATAATTAGCCATCTGCGGCTACTACCAGTTCTTCAAATGGCATTTGGTCAAACTATTTAAAACGCCCGACAGGATAACACTAACGTATGGTGGTGCGTTACAGTACACTCAGGGAGTTTAAATTGCTGTGGCAACGTTCACTTTTACATGCATGCTGTGGTCTGGAACTGTGCATAGTGATAATGAAGGTTCCAATTTTCTTCTTGACCAAACAGCTGACCTGGGATCTCTTGTACCCTTACTACCTGGGATCTCTTGCACCCACACTACCTGGGATCTCTTGCACCCACACTACCTGGGATCTCTTGCACCCACACTACCTGGGA
>JAHRHZ010000111.1:36800733-36824878 GCA_024137785.1 Ginglymostoma cirratum
CTTGCACCCACACTACCTGGGATCTCTTGCACCCACACTACCTGGGAACTGGGTACGTTGGTAGGATCCACAGGATGACACTTCACCTGTTTGGTTACATTACTGAACACCCCTCCCTCAGGCATCAAGTACCAAAGCAAGCCCTGAGTTGGAACTTCTGGATCAGAGGCAGGGAAACTACCCACTGTACCGGTCGGGGAAACATTTCAAAGGTGAGAGGAAAAAGATTTAAAAAGGACATGAGGGGCAACTTTTTTTTTTAACACACACAGAGAGTGGTTAGCGTGTGGAATGAACTGCCAGAGGAAGTGATGGATGCAGGTACAGTTACAGCATTTAAAAGACATTTGGATAGGAAAGGTTTGGAAGGATATGGGCCAAACGCAGGCAAGTGGGACTTGATCAGTTTGGTAACTTGGTCGGCATTGACGAGTTGGACCAAAGGATCTGTTTCCATGCTGTATGAGACTCCAAGACCTCCTAATGCCAGCTTATAGAAATGACCACATTTACTGCTCTTACAAATTACATTTCACACATGCACTTCATTTATAAAATCTTTGTTGACTATTTGAATTGATATCTCTTTATGCAATCTGTAAACATACAAATGCTTCACATCTAGACTGGACCAACATGAAACATGTTTCAGCTTCATAAGTAAGTCAATAGATTTAGGCTTTTAGAATACCCCTATTTCACCGAATAAATTCAGGCAGACTTGTATAGAAACCTGTACGAACTAATTACTTGCACAGATTTACACAATGTCAGCAATATTTTAGCTGCATCAATGTCAAAAGGACAATATAAAGTTGTCACAGGGTTGGATTTTGATCTGGAGCAATATATTGGACATGACATTCACTTTTGGTTCACTGTTCTAATAAACCTTTTCTTCAGGCTGAAGTCAGCATCTAGTGCTGTGATTTGTCACTTGGCTCTGCAATAAGTTACTCTCGACACAATATAACCTTGGTGGCAGTCAAAGCCATTCAAATAATGTCTCACTAAAATCCAAATAAAATAGCATGGATGCTGAAAATTCGAATTAAAAACAGAAAATGGTGAAAATACTCAGCAGGTCTGCAGAATCTAGGGACAGAAACAGAGTTAACATTTCAAGTCAAGTAGAAATCCTTTTCAGTGCTGAAGGAAGGTGAATTTTATCCCATCCTGCAGCCTATTCCAGACCTATCCACCGTACTCTTCCTCCTCATGGCACAATGCCTATCACTTTCTAATGTCAGTTCTGAAGAAGTCACATTTAATTTTAAAAAATAGCTTGTTTCTCTTTGCAGATGTTGCCAGACCAGCATGGTATTTCCAGTATTTTCTGCTTTTCCTTCAGTGCTTTATTAAAGAGGTTTACACTGTTCAAACTTGGAGCATTGCTATTCAACCTCATGCTAATCATTCTTCCCATTCATATTTTACTAAAAAAAGTACAGTAAGTTTTAAGATTTAAGTCAGTTATCACTCTCCTGTACTGAAAGTGCCTTCTCTTACTTAGGAGTGAGCAGCTTTTTGGCATTTGTCTATTCATACAATTTGACCACTGATGTCCAAAAGACCATTCCAAAACAATCACACACACACACACACACACACACACACACATGCACACACACGCACACGCACGCACACGCACATGCACACACAAACAATAATCAAGAATGGGAGCCCAAAACTGTTGCGATATGCACTGACCCGGCTGATGACAAACAGTAGCCTTAAAGATGAGGTCATCAAGGAAGGTTGTCAATTACTTTTTAAAAGTTCTCATTTTTTTTAGCCTTCTTTCTTTAAAACTTGACTGGAAATGGTTCATTTTAATAAAATCTTATCAAAACACATTAGAACAAAATAGTTGTTTTAATATTTCACTTTTATTTTGACATGATTCGGAAACTCAACGCTCAGCTGTATTCACTAATTAGGGTTTGGATGCTGTTGCTTATGATAATCAGCATTCAAAAAAAAGTACTTTAATATTGATTTTTGTCTAATCATAAAGCCTATTAAAGGCAATCCAGTCATGCACAGATCCATTATCTCACACTAACAGATTAAACAATAAGTAATGAGCTGTTACGGCAGACACAGTCGACATTAGTGAACAGCAAAATATGTGTATTTTTCAAAATAAAATTTGCCAACAGAAATCATAAATACTAACATATAGCTAATGCTGGATTCACCCACACCTCATGCCAACACAAAATGTGCTCAGTATAATGATTGGCCTAGTGTTTACTGAAGGATTTGAGCCTATCACAATATTTGTTCTGGTTCACTGGGTCAGCTGATTTCCACACTTGCATGCTCAATTGTTTGAAATCTCAAACTTGTCAACAGAAGGAAGGAATGGGTGATACAGGATCGGCACATGTATGAATATAGCTGTTTAATATGTCACAGCACCAAATCAGTAGACTTTAGCATTCTATTGGGAATTTTGCTCAGCAAAACACAAAGAATTCAAAGAGATTGGGATGAGAAGTGGATTGATTTACACTTGAGAGTGGCTACAAAACATTTTGACAATTCAAAATATGTAATTTATAATTAGAAGGGCAAAATGGTTGACCATTTAGCATGTTAACTCTTTGGAGAAATGAGCAAGGCATCCTGACAATAAAATAGAATACATCATTCCGATTGCTTGTACTCAATGTTGATAAATATGCTGTGGAGGATAATGTTGTAACTGACTGGTTGTGAATCTTGTATAGTAGCTTAATTATGGTTTCTAAACATGAATAATTAAACACAACATCTTTGAAGCACATTCCCTCACTGATTTATTTTTAGCAAATTGTCAATAAAAAGTGATAAATGCTTATAACAGTTATATAAAAAATTGTACTTCTCAGATACAAAAAAGTTCCATTTCTCAAGCAATCTGCAGATTAATTCATATTTCCAGATTATTTCGAAGATTATTCAGTGTTACAGGCATCTCAGGCGACCCAATGAAAAGTTAATCTTTCCCAAATGTTCTCCTCACATCTTCACAAAGTACTGACTGTGCAAGTTCATTAGCAAGTTAGCAATCTTTACATTTTAAAACATTTTTGAGGGGAATTATCAGAATGAGTACAATATTCAATGTGAAAAACATTGTAAATAATACCTCCAACATCTGGAAACCCCAGATCATCCAGACAAGTCTGGTCATAAGATGGCGATATTACTGTAGATGTGATGCAACATGTTACAGTATAACTCCATAAAAGCAATTTACTGTAATTGTCTTTCTTGATATCTGAACTGAGGGAACAGTCTATAAAATCGTAGAATCATAGAATCCTTACAGTGTGGAAACAGGCCACTCGGCCCATCAAGTACACAATGACCCTTCAAGACCCACCCACCCTAAAGATTTAACCATTTGTCTTCTAGGTTTGTTTATTTTCCTTTACATATAGTAAAGACCAACTGAATGTTTCTGATCCAGACCTGAAGCAGCAAATGGGAGAATGTGTAAATATTCGCATTTGAGTTGGTGATCTCTTATTTCCCTCAATTGCTGGCCCAAGAACTGAGACAGATAGATCATGCGCTTGCTGATGTTCAAACACATGCAGTCAAATTTAAAAGAAGACTTTAATCAGGCAGTGCATCGCTCAAATACTTGAGATAATGACATTCACTGTTCATCAGTACCTAGCAATTGGACTAGTAGCAGTCAAAAGAATCCAGTACATAGACTGCGAACTTTCCACTTGACATCTTTACCATGAAAGCTGAAACATCCTCAAAAACTAGTAATGTTTACACAAACTAAAATCAAGTTTTATTTATTTTTTATTTAAGAGAACTATTTTACCGTAACAAAAAAAAGTTAGGGAGGCAATTTGGTTCAGTGGTGATATTGCCATACTCTAGATAGCCCACTGCTGACTGGATGCAAGAATATGGTCCCTAAATAATTGGACCAGCAGAGTACTCTGGCTGGAGTGGACATTGGCTCCATTCTACCTATTTCTACATTTAAGTCAAAGGTCAAAATTTGGCCAGTTCCAGACATTTGAAAGACTGGATACTAATGGTAAATACTAGTTGAACATCCAGTAGGTGTACTTGTCTCTGTTAAGGAGAATGTAATCCAAAGACAAACACCAAGGAAAGCATCTCTTTCGCCCTCCCCAGCACACAACTTGGAAATCTCATGTATGAGACTTAAATCTGGACCTGTCTATAACAGAACACAATTAGTGATAGCTGGACCTAACCTTAACCCTAACCCTAACTTTACTATACCATCAGACGGTTGCTCAAAAAGTGTAATATTATTCTGAAAATGTAATATTATTGTGTCACCAAAACAGTAAGGATCAAAATTACATTTTTCTTTCCAGCATTGCGCAATGTAAAATAGTCTCCAATGGGTTTGGCTGATGAAGTATTGTGCGCAAAAATATGTTTCCTGAATCTAGTTTAGTGGCAGTCACGCATCATTTGATAGTGATTCTTTAGAAACATTAAAAAGATGTTAAAATAATATTTAATTTTTTTTAAACTAATTGTCTTGTGGTATTAAAATATCTCAAAATATTTCACACATAACTGTTTTTTTGAGATACAGGAACCATAGTTGTTTTTCCCAGCAAACAGTGCTTTTTCCAGCAGACCATAATGATAAGAATGTACATGTAAGACACGTGTTAGGTGATCATATTCAATGTGTGCAGAGTACCTATAACAATCTGTTCAGCAAGAAATCAGTTACATTGTTGATTTGATATTTAACAACAAATACCAAATTATAACTTGTTGCTCTACCTAATTTTAACAGGTAGCTTAGCAAAGGCTTTTTCACTGTTAATATTACATTCAATCCTTATTCTGCCGTGGAGAGTTATTTCAGATGCATTACAATGCAAAATATTAAGTCCTTAATAAAACTTGAAAATTACTCTAAAATATCTGCACAACTCAAGTACAATGGGTCATTACTGATACTGTACCATTCCATGCAGAAGTAATTTATTAGATAAAATGCATGTTAAAAATATTTCTAATTGTTGTTTTCAAGTTAGGAAAGCTACCCCATCCCCAACAAGCCCGCTTTTTATGGATTGAAACATTTTGGCAAGTGACAATTCTTAAATAAATTGAATATCTTTTATTTGGCTATATTCATCAAACTAAATATGCAACTTTGAAAAAGGAAACAGAAACTTGATAGAAAAATAAGTTATTTTAAAAGACCTGGCATCTGATGTCAATTGGTGCCCTGTCTCTTTAAATCACAGATCCAATTTTAAACATAGTTTTTCTTCAACGACTTACTGGAAACTTCTTTGTGGATATGGTTGCCAATGCAGCGCTGGAGGGCAACTCAATGAAAACTTAAAGCATCATTTGAAAGTGAATAAGTACATTGGAGTTCAAAACAGTTAAATAGTTTGTGACCCTTTTGAAAGAAAGCTTTAGTCAAAAAGTGAAATAGCGGAAAATAAAGCATCGCAAATGCATGGCATATTTCAGAGCTTCAAACCATCCCTACATGCATTTTACAGCGAGTATTTTATTAAGTGCAGTCACTGCTGTAACATGGAGAGGACACCACTCAGTTTGCGCACTTCGGTTCCACGACCATCAAGCTCATAACAGCCATCAGTTAATTTGTCCTTGTGTTTTTAAGTACTGAGGGATAAATGTCGGACACTGCACTAGGGAGAACTTATCTGCTCTTCTCGGAAACAGTGCCACGGGATTTATTTCACATCCATCTGAAAGGGTAGCGGGGGAGGGTCGGATTACCGTCTCCTGCGTAAGGCAGCACCATCACACAAAATGCAAAGGAAAACTGCTAAAGTTTTCAATGTCAAGTATTCCCAAACCGGTGTCTGAATATTTGATACACGATCACGAAATTACGCCCGTTAAAACGATGAAATGTCGCCCGTATCGCTTTAAACTGTCAGTAAATAAACTGTTTTCCCTGAATCATCTTAGTCTGGCTGGGATTAGGGTTGAAAAAGGGACTCCGCTATCTGCCCTGGTTATTGAACAGGCCGAGGTGCTACACTGCTGAAATTGACTCGCTGCTTCACCTCATTCCGAGGACATTGGTAGCTGCTGTACCTTCGAGCCGCTCCCTATCACAGCGCCAGGGCTTTCAAACACAAGGGTCTGTATCGAAACAATGGCTCGGGTCTTCTGCTCCTTGAAGCCGGTGAACTGTGCCAGGAAGAGGAGGGGTACGGGGCACCTTAGAGTGGTGGGCGAGGATGCCAGAAGATCAGAGCCCGGCGCTAACACAGAGAAGCCGATAAGAGACACACACACACACACACACACACAGAGCCCGGCTGGGGCTACGCTTGCATTCACACAGACCCCAAACCCACACGTAAAGGAACCACAGTAACCGCTGCATTCAAAATCTGCTCTGCCATCTGCATTCCCGGAATGGTACAAAAAAAAACGATTGTGCGGACAGATTAAAAGAGATTAACAGCCCGGCAAAGACTAGGTTGCTTAGTCTGTTCGGGAACCGTACTTATATCTGGTAGCAAAATCAGAACCGCTCACACCAGACCATCACTAACACGAGGTCTGACTTAGCTCTTTCTGTGTACCCCTTCTAAATAATAATATACACATTTACTGAAACCCCTCTGCACAATCAACTTTCATAAAGTCTGACAAAGTTAGGAAAACAAAGCCAAATTGCTGGTTCTTGAGCACTTTGCAACACACCTAAAATCAGTCTGTTTATTTTTTTCCTAAACCGGTAAACACTTGTGTTTTTTTAGAAAACAGGCTTGCTGTATTTCTGCCAACATCGAAACTCTCGCTGGTTTATCAACAGCAAAAACACGCCTCGAAATATATTTACCATTCAGGAGAACATACAATAACAAAAGAGGGGGAAAAATAGGTCGGGGGGAAATGCGATTGGAAAAAGGGGAGGGGGGAGGAGGAGGAAAGCAGAAAGCGACCAACTTACTCAAGATGCTGATGTGCCAGCGGCTTTGGAGTGAGAGACGCTTTCTCAGTAACTTTGGGCTGTGTGGGGGTGTGCAGCGACCGCTATAAATCCCAATGTTTAATGTGTCACTTGGCCGAGCGAGGAGCAAGTTTTATAGAGAAGGAGGAGGCGCGCAGGCGCAGCGTATGTGAGCAGACTGGAGACAGAGACACACACACACACACACAGACAGACAGACAGGGCTCCTGCTAAAGCAACGCTCGCAAATGACCCACACACCCACACATACAACCCGAAACAAAATCAAACTTCACAGCCACCACCACCCCCCCCCCCCCCCCCCCCGGAAACCTTTTCTCCCCACCCCTCTCCCCTCCAGCAAAACAATAATGTAAAAACAAAAGCCAAATAAATGGCCCTGCAAATAGCCGCAGCATCTCCCATTACCAGAGCCCAGCAACAAGGTGCTGAAAGCCGCAGATAACGATTCCATCAACAACACAACCCCTTACCTCCACTGCCCACAGTCCGGACGTGGCTCCCCTTGCAAGATTCTCCGACCCTCAGCAAAAAGGGGAGTCCTGTTTCGTTTTATATTTTTGTTTGTGTGTGTGTGTTTTTAATTTGGTGTGTACTAGATTCTGTTGGTTTGTTTGATGAACGAGACCAGCAGTTCTCCCACTTTAATTCAGATTCCGAATATTTCCAGGATCAGCCGCTTTTCATTTTCTCTCAATGCTTTAATGGGTTTTTTTTCAGATCTCCCCACCCCTCTCCGGCTTGGTAGGCAGCGAGGGAGCAGGATGGTGATTTAATTCTAAGGGATTTTTATCTCCCATATTCCCTTCCTCCCTAGCTCCGTCCTCCTCCTCCTCCTGCTGCTGGAACCAGGCCAGCGCCAGTAGCTAAAGGAGGACTCAGCACCGCCTGCTTCGCAATCACCTACCCCAAGCACGCCGCCGATTACCCAGGGCGCGCCCCCGATGGGGGTGCTCGCTCCCGATAGCCGGGGGCGTGCCCCCTCTCAGCTCAGGTGTCCCTCGGCTGCTCTCTCTCCCTGCAACAGCTTGGAGCCTATGTGGACATTTGCTTTCGTCCTGAACCCATTTCAGCTCCTTTTATTAATTTAAAAAAACCCAGCAGCTTCGAGCACAGCTTCTTCCCTGCCGTTATTAGATTGATGAATGGACTCTCTAACTTCAAATAATACTCATCTTGTTATTGCTAATCTTGCCTAGGACACATCCTGTGCCTTGTAACCTGTATGCCTTACTCTGTCCAAGTTTTTCTACAATGATCAGTAGGTTTCTTCTTGCTACGATCAGCCTGTACTGCTCACAAACAAAGCTTTCCACTGCACGTGACAATAAATCAAATCCATCAAAAATTGCTGTGATTTACAAGGTTATTTTACTTTGACGCCGAATGCGTGATAATTTGCATCTAGACCTTCTTAAAACTTCATTCATATTTGAAGTGTAAGTAGACCTAAATTAAGAAAAAATGGTAAGCAATACCTAGTGGGAAATAATGGAGGGAAAAGTGGCAATCCCAGCTGTCTCTTGTCACATCTTCCAGTTTCTCAAAGTTAAAAATTGTTGACTGTATCTGCAGAGAGCTTAAAGCAACATTGGTTCACATTGTGCCCCTTTACACCAATATACTGATTTCGTATGAAAAATAGGGAGCTGGAATTTCATACCATATTGCACCCTAATGTGAATCACATGTCCATTACGATGCAGTTTTTATATCAGAAAATGTTATTGTGCCTGTCACTATCTTGCTTAAAAAGTTGCTATTCATTGCCAGTCTTTCATTGCATGACTCTTGTCAGCACCAAAATAGATGCCAAATATATATATACAAGCTTTGGGAACTGTGGCCTTGTGAATTCTCTTGGTATTTCAGAGATGGAGGTCTTTGGAAGGCTGTCCTGATTGGTTACAGGCCTATTGTTGGCAGTCAGGTGTCTCTGGGAGTAGCAGATTCTTGCCCAGTGAGTGCAAGTGACCTGTGTTGTTATTCCTGGAGACAATCGGATTTATCCTCCTCACCTTATCTTTCATGGTTGTTATTCACTCAGTGTCTGATGCATTCCTGGTGCAACATCTTGAGGCATCACAAGAACTGGCGAGCAATTCCCAATGGTAGTGGTCAGCGTAGCACGCAGACTGAGAGAGATAAAGAAGTCTTTGAAACATTTCCATGTGGCCTTTCTATTTCATTCACCAGTAATCCCCTCTCCATGCAACACGATTTTGGTCTGGTGACTGAGATCCATACAGGCAATGCGACACACCCAATGCAGCTGGATTTTTGGAAGTTTAGCCTCAGTGCTGGTGATGTTGGCTATTTTCAGGACTTCAATATTAGTGATGTGGTTCTACAGTTGAACTGACAAGAAGCAGTGGAGGCATTGCTAGTGGGAGTTCTCTGGAACGTGTGCAGGACACTTGGCATGGTGCCACACAGAAGGGTGGTAAGGACAATGGTATTATACAAAGTCAGTTTGGTTTGCACTCAAATCTGTGCCCCACACTCATTTAAGAGGTCTACCAAATACTCTGTTTGCTTTAAAAAGCCTAATATCCACTTCCTTGCTTATTGAGACATCAAACAAAATGACATTCCCCAAGTAGGTAAATTACATCAGACATAAAAGGTACTGCAGATGCTGGAGAATCCGAGATAACAAGTGTGGGGCTGGATGAACACAGCAGGTCAAGCAGCATCATAGGAGCAGGAAAACTTGACGTTTCGGGCCAAAACCCTTCATCAGAAATGGGGGAGGGGAAGATGGTTCTGAAATAAATAGGGAGAGAGGGGGAGGCAGATAGAGGATGGATAGAGGAGAGGATAGGTGGAGAGGAGGCAGACAAGTCGAAGAGGCGGGGATGGAGCCAGTAAAGGTGAGTGTAGGTAGGGGGGTGAGGAGGAGATAGGTCAGTCCAGGGAGGACGGACAGGTCAAGGGGGCGGGATGATGTTAGTAGATAGGAGATGGAGGTGTGGCTTTACCGCAGGAAGTGCTACACCTGCCCCCACACCTCCTCCCTCACCCCAATCCCAGGCCCCAAGAAGACTTTCCACATCAGGCAGATGTTCACCTGCACATCTGCCAATGTGGTATACTGCATCTGCTGTACCCGTTGTGGCTTCCTCTACATCGGGGAAACCAAGCGGAGGCTTGGGGACCGCTTTGCAAAACACCTGCGCTCAGTTCGCAACAAACAACTACACCTCCCAGTCGCGAACCATTTCAACTCCCCCTCCCATTCCTCAGATGACATGTCCATCCTGGGCCTCCTACAATGCCACAGTGATGCCACCCGAAGGCTGCAGGAACAACAAATCATATTCAGCCTGGGAACCCTGCAGCCCAATGGCATCAATGTGGATTTCACAAGCTTCAAAATCTCCCCTCCCCCAACCGCATCCCAAAACCAGCCCAGCTCATCTCCACCTCCCTAACCTGTTCTTCCTCTCACCTCAAGCCACACCTCCATCTCCTATCTACTAACATCATCCCGCCCGCTTGACCTGTCCGTCCTCCCTGGACGGACCTATCTCCTCCTCACCCCCCTACCTACACTCACCTTTACTGGCTCCATCCCCGCCTCTTTGACTTGTCTGCCTCCTCTCCACCTATCCTCTCCTCTATCCATCCTCTATCTGCCTCCCCCTCTCTCCCTATTTATTTCAGAACCCTCTTCCCCTCCCCCATTTCTGATGAAGGGTTTAGGCCCGAAACGTCAAGTTTTCCTGCTCCTATGATGCTGCTTGACCTGCTGTGTTCATCCAGCCCCATGCTTGTTATCTAGGTAAATTACATGTCAGCATTCAGCCTGATTTGCTGAATGGCAGTGTATGGTGGCCTATATTTGACTTGGAGAGTAGGGTGATATAGGACTGTAGTTTCCTTTAACCTAATTCTCAGTCCAAAATTTTGTATCACCTCTCCTTCATTGCAGGTCTGACTGACAGGGAAGCACAGCCATCAGTGAAAAAGAACTTCATGAATGAGTCCTACTTGTGTCTTCCTGTGACATCTGAGAACAGGCCTCCATCAATCTGGTATCATGTATTTTCTCTCTCCTTAAAGGTTTCTGTTGCTTGCTGCAGTTTTGTGCTGAAAACAACGGTAGATAAATTTGGGGCTAAAACACATTCCTGTTTCACCCCACTGGAGATTTGGAAAGGACTCTAGAGCTCTTCACTGTGCTGGACTGACTGTACTGATTTCATGAAATTGCTCCACCGTGGCCAGCAACTTGCACAGGCATCCATGATTTTCATAGATTTTCCAAAATCCATCTCTGCTCACAGTTTCAAATGTCTTGGTGAGTTCTCGGCGTGTAATGAACCAGCTTTTATTTAGCTCACAATACTTTTCTTGTACTTGCCCGAGTGCAAATACAATAGCTGCCTCTGTTTATGCTGAAACTGTACTGGCCTTAAATTCACACGATGTATTATTAGTGTAGGATTGCCTGGTGCACCAGTAATAAAATTCCCTCTTTTAGCCATTTTAAGAGGTGTCAGCCAATTAATTTAACAGGTTAATATCTTAATTAAGATAGTAAGTTAATAAATTCCCTACAAAATATATTAATGGGCTTGTAAAGTATAATTACACAATACAACTTCAAGACCTCTGAGATTAGGATTAAGCAAGTGCTGAAAAGCAGAAGTCTTTGCCCTGAGCCTGTAAGTAATTTTATCCTGATGTCCACTTCGGCTGTAAAAAATCTGAATAACTTCCTAATGGATGACACCAGGAAGCAAATTCATTGCTTGCTGCTTATACATAAGAGCACAAAGATGTAATTGTGTGGAATTCTACAGCTTAATACGTAGAGAATAAATTAACAGCAAGATTTGCTTTTTGAATGAAACAACAATAACTGTACAAAGAGATATCTAACAAGACAATGGATTGGCTTCACAATTTGCAGGAGTTATTTAAGGAACTCACTTCACATGCATTCATAGTGAAAATACATTAAAGACATGGAGTTCTTTAACTCAAAGCTTGGATTAGGGATCATTATTTTACGGGCTTCTATCATCTGTAATGGATACAGCATCATCCCCGCTGTTCATATTACCTCCTTGGTTGCCGTTGCCTCCTATTAATTCCTTGTTGAGCTACTAGTCATAACCAGTCAGCAAATTGTACAGGTCCAATACCGACCGTGTCAATTATTTTAATGGCCTAAATTAAACATTTTGCATGACTCTACACTACGCTAGGATGAACAGACAGATTTGTTCGGTAGCCCAGTGCATATAATTCTTCCATTATATTCATTTTTCATTATTATTAACAATTAACTATCATTTCTTTTTAAATCTGGAACATTTTCTTGCTGCTTCAGCAAACATTGTAATAAATACACCAACAGTATGATTCACCAAAAGTTCATTTTGACATGACAAAGATAAATGGAAAGTGTGTTTACAGCTGGTGCTAGAGTTAACCAACCAGAGTGCAGAACACCTTGTTTCATGTTTCACTTCAGTTGCAGACAGCTGTCTCCACTGTGGATGTGAACTTCCACAACTCAGTCTGTACAATTGTGAAGTTTTCAGATATCCATATAAAACGCTAAGACTTTTTATTGATTTCCAGGTAGTTTCTCTAAAGGCAGCAACCACCTATAACACAGTTACTTGAACACTAACTTATGACAACCATTGATTTACGTTGAGAAAGATTTATTTTACTCCCAGACCAATTATCGTCAAAATTCAATCATTTCCAGGCCTTAAGCTTGCACTGATTTTCCCACTTTATGCTATCAACTTGTGAATTTTCTGTATTACTGTTTTCAACCCAGGAGATCTTGAAAACGTTGCATTAAGTAAATTCATGGAAAATGTACCCAATTTGAAGTTATTGTCTCAATAGTCATTGCCTATCTGATTTACATGTCAGGAATGACAGTAGATAGCACATGTAGTAGCACATATTTCTATATTAGTTTTTATTCTTGGGATGCAAATGTTGATTGCAAGGCTGGTATGTATCGCCCGTCCTCATTTCCTCCTGTTAAAGTGGTGATGAGTTTTCCTGTTGTATCACTGCTATATAGTCTGCCTGCTGTAGATATTCCCAGTGCGCTGCTGGGCAGCAATTTCTAGGGTTTTGCCTGAACTATAGAAGGAAAAGAGTTGTCAGTGGACTTAAGATTCAGTATGACCTAAGAAGCCTTCACAAATTTTATCTGTGCATCTCTTGGTTGGTACACATTGTAGCCATCCTGCACAAATGTTGAAGGGAGTGCATGTATAATACAGTTGGTGATCTGCTGATCAAGCAGGTTGCTTTGTCCTTTGGATGGTGTTCAGCTTCTAGATTGTCATTGCAGCTGTACAGATCCAAGTAAGTGGAGGATATTCCATCACATTCCTGACCTGTGCCATGTCAATGGCAGGGATCATCAAGGGGGTTTTAGACTCTCCCTTAAATGAGGAGTTCATTCCCTGGCACTAAGTGACAACTAACATTTGTGCAAGTCATCAGCAGCAGTTGTTAACCCTGACAATTATGCATAACGAACAGCACTACTAAGATCGGTTATGTCAATAACTACTTGTTCCATGAATTCAGACATCACTCAAACTCCTGGACTATACAACAAGTCACATTTTGTGTGTTTTACAATCTATGTATCTAACTTGCTTCAACTCATTTTCAAACATATATTTTGCATGTTACTCTTGTGAACTTGTAGAAAACACTAGGAAATTTGTAGATAAAGTGAAAAGTCTAAATACCTTTGAATAAAAGTGAAAAAGTTAGCTACTAATTGTAATGGTTCTCATTGTACGGTTGTCATTTAGGTACAGAAACAATTTTGTTAAAAGTAGATTTTAACAAGCAGGGGAAACCTAAGTTTACTCATTATGTCAAATTGTTAGAAAGGACAAATGATATCACAGGTAGAAATTAAAATTTAACATTGTACAACACCATATAGATCGGTATGAAAATTAGAAAAAATCATTATAAAATGTGAATCAATCAATAAGGTGGATTTACATCGGTTTTATTAATTTTAGTAAGGCTCATTAACTACAGAGCCATGCAACTGTCACAAAAAAAAATTGGAAAACATGAAAGCCTTGATTCTGCACTCCACCTCCAAGTCTAGTGTGAAGATTAGGAGGAGATTCACTGAAATTATTCATCTCAGAGGAGAATTGAGGCAAATGTGGCTACTCTTTTCCATATTATTCAATATTCTTATTATAGAATACTGGTGATACCATGGGGCACAGACTTATTGGGGTTTTCAAGTTTATCACCTGGGTGATAATTGGGCAGTGCTGTCCTTAGTCAGACCTTTTGTTTTTTTTCTGAAGTAATTGGAATGGAAATGAATGGAATATCTGACTTATGATACAGCCCAACTGGGAATGTTGAACGCTTTTTCTGGAGGGACTGTTTGTGCCCTTCTAAAAGAATGGCAGCATTCCTTTATGTCTCCCTGCTATAGGAAAGATGTTGTAAAACTTGAAACGGTTCAGAAAAGATTTACAAGGATGTTGCCAGGGCTGGAGGGTTTGAGCTGTAGGGAGTGGCTGAATAGATGGGAGCTATTTTCCCTGGAACGCCGGAGGCTGAGGGGTGAACTTGTAGAGGTTTACAAAATCATGAGGGGCATGGATAGAGTAAATAGACAACATCTTTTCCCTGGGGTGGGGAGTCCAAAACTAGAGGGCATAGTTTAAAGTGAGAGGGGAAAGATTTAAAAGGGACCTAAGAGACAACTTTTTCACACAGAGTGTAGTGTGTGTATGGAATGAGCTGCCAGAGGAAGTGGTGGAGGCTGGTAGAATTGCAACATTTTAAAGGCATCTGAGTGAGTATGTGAATAGGAAGGGTTTAGAGGGATATGGGCCAAACGCTGGCAAATTGGACTAGATTTATTTAGGATATCTGGTCAGCTTGGAAAGTTGGACCGAAGGGTCTGTTTCTGTGCTGTATGATTGATGACTATGACTCTATGCAGTTGATGATGTGTTGCTGGTTGACTCACCTGGAATCCTGGGTGTTTCTCTATACTTAACCTAACATTTACACTCGGCACCCTGTTAGATAATTCAAAGTGTGGCAATGTAGCTTTGTGCAGGTCAAAACGGAATTGCCAAGATATTGGATAATAGATATAGGGGATATCGTTCCAATTGTCAATTCCTATCAAAATCGAGGTTATTTGAAGATTTGGATAGACTGTATGCACTTTGCACAAGGAAAACTAATCATAATTTCTGGACTTCTCAGACGCTTGCTTTAGTTTGGATTGGCCAGGAACCTGCAGGATATTTGAACAAATACTTCAAAGACAATGATAGATAGCCTAACTTTCTAATGACCATTGGCACATACTGCTGCTACGGCAGCTTTGTTCATTTGAGCTTAACAGAGATTATTGCCACATAAGGCTGGCATATTGTAGTCAACAAGTTTTGCTGTAGTCCATCTGTGGAGAAATTGAAGAACCATATGTGTATAACACAAAAATGCTCAGTTCGTGTCACAAGGGATTTTGATTGTTAGAGCCCCAGGTTACACCATCATGCAGGTAGATATAGGACAAGCATGAGTCACCTCCCATAAGATTAAGTTGCTCAGACCACTTATAGGAGGATCTGAGCTAATTAGCTCAACAAATATCCACGGTAGACTTGAATCTGTGACACTAATATTTCATTAATAGCTCATAAACAAATTTTACAATGTCCTCTGACACTGATGTGACCAAATAGTCTTTGCTTGACTTCATTACGTGTTTGCAGTCTGTCCTAAATGATGATCATCCGTTAAGAACAGTAAGAAATTGGGACAATTAACATTCTGTTAAGCCAAAATGAATTTAGAAATTGAATACAATCACAGCAAAATTATTAATTCTATTGTAAGATTGAACAGAAAATGCAGTGACATTAATTTAGAATTAAATAAACCCATTAAGTACATATTCTAATATTTTGTTGGGGAAGGAAGCAGACACTAGATGGAGACATCAAAAGCATTTGCACCAGTTTGGTATGTTCTCCACATAACATTAAGAGAAATATTAACATGTATCTCAGAATACTTTTGTACAATTCACATTGTTACAGTAGAGAGGAATAGCATTTTTTTATTTTGTAAATTTCAAATGTTATGCTGTAATTACTACCAAGGGCACAGTCAGAAAACGATATGCAGTCTTTAGGCCAAGTTATCAGTTCAATGATTGCTATCAAGTAGTATATGAAAATGGAAACGGCTGTAATATCTATTTACTGCCAAATATTCTTTTGTTTAAAGTGATCCATTATTGGTGAAAATAAAATCATAAAAATTTATTGCTCATGAAGTGTACCATGCTGATAATATTATAGGCACGGTCAGAATTAATATTAGTGCATTTTATAGCTGCAAATGATTAAAAAATCGTGCTAAAAATGAACAACTTTATCACTGCTTTTATGTGTGAAACTGACTAATTATTTGTATTAAAAAAAGCATTTTTTATTTTTATATATGTGTGAACTTAGTTTTGAAAGGAGGTGTTCCATTTTATGGTGTTATCCAATAGATAAGCATTCGTACTGAGCAACTGACTAATTACTTTGACTCAAATAGAGACGGTACACGTTTATGGTCTCAGTTTTGCTGTTTGATGCAAACCCAATCTCCAGCATCAAATTGCTGTTCCCTTGTGCCTGTTCATCGGTTGAAGTATTTTTTTGCTGTACCTTGTCCCTTTCTGATTTCACCTGCTTTCGCTTTAGTATTCTTGTTGCCTTAAGAATGGCCAGCACCATGCAAAAGCTACATTGCATCATAGATTTGGCTGGTGTATTCCCAGTCAGAGGATAAAGAGTGGATCAATCTGTGCAAAATGGAATGTTTGCTCAAATGTTTTCTGTTCCCGTTATATTGCCCCTCAACAATGCATATGCCAACTAGTTACCTATCCAAACCTTTGGATGATTATCAGCTAACCTGCTGTGTATTCACTAGTTTGTTGTAACATTTTCTATATCTGATTTACCTCAAAGCAATTCAGAAATAACACTAGTTATATGTCTGCAGCAATTCTCCGTTTATTCAGAGAATTCTTTCTCACTTTGTTAAATTGCTCAATGCCACCATTCAATTCTGGTTTTTATTGCAATGTCAGATGGTGATAAATTCTGTAATTAGGTAGAAACTCCGTGAACCGGGTTGGAAACAAACTGCGATCCATTTTCATTAGCGGTAATCTCTGGCAAACTCTAATTTGTAAATAATTTGTCCAGAGTGATGAAAGTAAATGGTGATTATGGTATTTGTCATGCCAGTTTCTGGCCATTTACAGTTTAGATCATGAACAATCAGCAAAATAGGTTATAAAAGCAAAGTGCTGTGGATGTGGGACTATTGAAATATAAACAGTCAGCTTTGGAGAAATTCAGCTGATCTGACATAAACTGTGGAGAAAGAAATAGAATTAGTTTTTCAAGTATGATATAACGCTCCTTAGGAACTGAAATGGGCTGGAGAAGGAGGGAAGTGGAGAAAGTGGAAGAAATGGCGAGGGTACCCAGAACAAAAAGCATAGAGAGTGGTAATTGTTGTTGAGGAATGATGTTGATGACAGATAAACCGTAGATATTAATGATTGGTATTAATAGCATGAATTAGGTTAGCCTTGCTGAGAACAAAATGATGTAAACAAGACACCGGTGATGAGAGGTGGAGGTGTGAGCAACAAAGGGTGAAGCACAGTTATCCAGGTCGGAATTTGCTGAACTCAATGTCAAGTCCAGAAGACTGCAAAATGGCTAAATGGAAAATGAGATGCTATTCCTCCAGCTTCTGTTGGGCTTTGCTGAAACATTGCAGCAAGCCTGGGGTAGACATGTTAGCTTGAGAGCAAGATGATGGATTGAAAATGGCAAGTGACTGGATGTTCTATGTTATTTTTCTGGACAGAGCGGAGGTTTTCTATGAATTGGTTCACTCAGTCTCTGTTCATTTTTAATTATGTAGAGAGTATGATCAGTGAATGCAGGAGACTAGATTGAAAAAAGTACAAGTAAGTTGCTGGTGCATCTGGAAGGTGTGTTTGGGACTGTAAAAGGCATGTGTTACACCTTCAGGAATTTCATGGGAAGATGCCTTGGTGTGGTGAAGAAGTTTTGGAAGTGGACCAGGGTGTTGCGGAGTGAAGATTTCCCATTGAATATTGACAAGGGAGGAATAATTTCTTTCCAAACCTCATTTTCCCGCAACAGCACTCAGTCCATTTTTACCTTCTTCCGAAGATCCACAACCGTACTGCCCTAGCAAAACCACCATTTCATCCTACTCTGTTCTGCTGAAGTTATTGCACAGTGGCACAATGGTTAGCACTGCTCCCTCACAGCACCAGGGACCCAGGTTCAATTCCAGCCTTGGGTGACTGTCTGTGTGGAGTTTGCACATTCTCCCTGTGTTTGCATGGGTTTCCTCCGCGTGCTTTGGTTTCCTCCCACAGTCCAAAGATGTGCAGGTTAGGTTGATTGGCAATGCTAAATTGCCTGTAGTGTTCAGGGATGTGTAGATTAGGTGGGTTATAGGGGGGATGGGTCTGGGTAAGATACTCTGAGGTTTGGTGTGGACTTGTTGGGCTGAAGGGTCTATTTCCACACTGTGGGGATTCTATGATCTCTTGACACGCTTTGCCACTGTCCTTCAATGTCAACACCTCTTCACCTCCTCATCCGATTGCAGAAGGTGTGTTACTTATGATTTTACCTCAACCCCCCTTACTGTCCAAGGCTCCACCACATCCTCCAGATGAAGTAGCAATTTACTTGTAATTCTTTCAATCTACTCTAGCTGCTCTCAATATGGTCTCTTCATGTTTGGTAAAAGACCAAAAGCAATCTATTGCAGATAGCCATCTTGCGGAATTCTGTCTTAAGAATGAACTCAACATTCCAGTCACTTGTCGTTTCAATATATCATCTAGCTCTCATCTAATATTTCTGTCCTAGGCCTGCTGCAGTATTCTAGTGATCTCCAATGCGAGCTGGAGGAACAGCACCTCATTTCTTGCTTAGGCACCTTTTGGCCTTTGGGACCCGACATACAGTTCAACAATTTTAGACCTGAGCTCTGCTCTCTATTTCTGTTACACCTTCCCTCACAACCCCCAAACTCTTCTTTGCATGAGTTTGCTGAGAAGAAATTACCTATTTCTTACTTTTAACAACTTATCAGTAGCATTCATTCTTCATTTATTATCAATATGCCTTCTCCACAACATTAGCCTTCTTTTTGCCTTTTGCTCTGGGCATCCTTACCATCTGGTCCGCTCGCTCCTCATGTGCCCTTTATCAACAAATAAAAAAAACTATCACTTTTCCAAGCGCCTTCAGTTCGTTCAGAAAAAGTCATACTGGATTTGAAATGTTAACTCAGCTTCTCTCTCTACAGATGCTGCCAGGCCTGCTGCATTTCTCCTGCACTGTATGTTCAGCATATTTAAGCAAATCATGTTGATTCAAAATTTCTGGTTCTTCAAATGTTCTTCAATAAACTTTGTGACATTGCCATGGTTTTCGTTTGGCCATGGATGAGTTGTGAGCTGTAAATTGTATGGTTTTCCAGATTTTTCACTGAGTGCACAGCTTGTAGCTTCTAATGAACCCACCCATTGCTAGCCAGCAGACTGCTTCATAGGATTGTTTCATTTTGACAGCACTCAGAAGTCCTTTGTAGGAAAGATACAATACCGACTGCTGTAGTGTCTTTGGGATTTCTTCTTTAGTTCTGTGTGCTTTGCAGTTATCACCATTGAAAACAAGTTCATTGTGTACTTTACAGTAAGGGACGAACATTTCCTCCATTTAATGAGGCCATTCCATTTTGAATTACTGGCTTGCTTTCTGAGGTGCTCTGTTTATCAACAAGTCTCCCCTCAACTCTTCCTGTGCAGCAAAATTCACGATCACGTGCAAAATCAGAGTAATCAAATCGTCTCCAACATTAAAAGTTGCTTCATTAGCACGGACACTGTCTGCAAGACATGGTTAGCTAAATGTACCAGCAATGTGATTGTGTGAACCTGGAAGATACAAGACCTCCAAGTTACACTGATAACGCTGATCTGATTATTCGTGGATAAGTAAAGGTTGATGACTTGATCATGACGTGTCTAATGATATGATTAGCGCTTAATAACCAATGGAGAGACTAGACTTTCTACTGGAGATAAAAATGTGCCAACATACAAGACAATTAAAGATGCTGGCTAGTGCTTCCTACTTTACTGCAGAGTGTTTGCATTGTAAACTTGAAGAGTGCTGCAGGAGTTAAGAGAAAGTTGTGGAAATTAGCAATGGTGAAGTTCTTGGCTCAAAATTTGGTCCCAACAATGAGAGGTGCACAATCTCAACTGAGTGTTCCTTAAAATGACCTGGTGCTTTACCATTTTTAGTGGCACCCACATGCTTTGACTCTGTCTCTTGGAAGAAATCCTCCACGTGTCAAGCTAATGATATTCCCCCTCTTCAACAAACAACATAACTTTACAGAATGGATCAATTTGAAGCCTGAGTTAGAACAAAGAACAAAGAACAAAGAAAATCACAGCATAAGAACAGGCCCTTCGGCCCTCCAAGCCTGTGCCGATCCAGATCCTCTATCTAAACCTGTTGCCTATTTTCCAAGGATCTGTATCCCTCTGCTCGCTGCCATTCATGTATCTGTCTAGATACATCTTAAATGACGTTATCGTGCCCGCCTCTACCACCTCTGCTGGCAACACGTTCCAGGCATCCACCACCCTCTGCGTAAAGAACTTTCCACGCATATCTCTCTTAAACATTTCCCCTCTCACCTTGAAATTGTGACCTAGTAATTGAGTCCTCCACTCTGGGAAAAAGCTTCTTGCTCTCCACCCTGTCTATATCTCTCATGAATTTGTAGACATCAATCAGGTCCCCCCTCAACCTCAGTCTTTCTAATGTAAATAATCCTAAGCTACTCAACCTGTCATCATAGTTAGCGCCCTCCATACCAGGCAAAATCCTGGTGAACCTCCTCTGCACCCTCTCCAAAGCATCCACATCCTTTTGGTAATGTGGCGACCAAAACTGTACGCAGTATTCCAAATGTGGTTGAACCAAAGCCCTATACACTTGTTGTGCTTTTTCCTTTGAGTTGGACTTGGGGTTATGACTTGGTAATTTCCACAATTTTGGCACAGTCTTGAAGATATTTGACTGTGATGGTGCACACATTGATGAGATTGCTGAGAACTCCTTATTCATGCTCCTTGCATTTCAACAAGTAGAATTGGAGAACGAGGGATATACTTCTGTGAAACCTTTTTGCATCGAACCTGATCAAGTTGATTTGGATAACAAAGTCATGGATCTTTTTAAGGTCAAATCATCATCTCCTATGAGGAGGTATTTCCTGATTTTTGGAATTGAAGTCTTCAACTAATTGGTCGCAAATTAGTTTCTTTGTGGATGTGCCAAATTTACATGTAGAAATCAGTTGTCGTGAAACTGCCCAGTAGTGTTTAATGGACTCATCATTTCCCTGACATCGCTAGTGGAACATTCATTATTTGAGCATCACACTTTTTTGTAATCTCAAATTATCTTCTGGAAGCACTAACCACCATGTCAAATATAGACACAGCTCTGTGGCATAAATATTTGTTGGCTTTCAGCTGAGACAACATGCAAGTGTTACAACATGGAAATTGGTGGAGTTGCCAATAGTGAGGAAGGTTGTCAAATAACACAGCATGACACGGATCAGTTAGAAAGTTGGGCAGAGAAATGACAAATTGAGTTTAATCTGGAGATGGAGTCTAATCTGGACAAATGTGAGGTGATGCATTTTGGGAGGCCAAATGAAATAGGAAAGTATACAGTAAGTGGCATGAATCTTAGGAGTATTGATATACAGAGGGATCTTGGGGTCCAAGTCCATAGCTCCCTGAAAATGGCGACTCAAGTAGATAAACAGGTATGACATTAACTTCATTGGTTGGGGCATTGAGCATAAAAGTTGACAAGTCATATTACTTTAGTTAGGCCACATTTGGAGTATTCTGTGCGGTCCTGGCCACCACACTATAGAAAGGATGTGGAGGCTTTGGAGAGGGTGCAAAAGAGGTTTACCAAGATGTTGAGATAACAAGGTGTGGAGCTGGATGAACACAGAAGGCCAAGTAGCATCAGAGGAGCAGGAAAGCTGACGTTTCGGGTCTGGACTGGACCCTTCTTCAGGGTCCAGACCCAAAATGTTAGCTTTCCTGCTCCTCTGATGCTGCTTGACCTGCTGTGTTCATCCAGCTCTGCACCTTGTTATCTCAGATTCTCTAGCATCGGCAGTTCCTACTATCTCTGTACCAAGGTGTTGCCTGGATTGGTGTGCATTAGCCATAAGGAGAGGTTGGACGAACTTGGGTTGTTTTCACTAGAGCATCGGAGTCTGAGGAGTGACCTGATACAAGTAAATAAAATTATCAGAGGTACGGATAGGGTGGATAGTTAAGGGTATTTTCCCAGGGTGGAAATGTCAAATACAGGAGTGGGGGGTGGGAAAGAGGGGGGTGGGGGGTGGGGAGCAAATGTTTAAGATGAGAGGAGAAAACATTAAAAGAGATGTGTGAGGCAGGTTTTACACAGAGGTTGATGGATACTTGCAACGCGCTGCCAGGGGAGGTGGTAAAAGCGCTTGGGAAGACCTCCTAGCAAAGAAACTCTGTTAAAGTTGGTAAAGTTAAACATTCCTCAGCCACCTTTGTCACCAGTTTTCTTGTCAATTTGCTGATTTGTTGAATATTTAATATGTTTGATTTGCAATGCAGAGATTATACTAGTTTGAAGTCTATTACAGGGCTTTAAAATATCTCAGCAATCATCGGATTTTCACTTGATCATAACGCAGACTTCTCAGGTTTTTATTGGAAGCTTCTGTTGACTTTAGCTCTCAGAAACGACATCTAGGCTTGATCGAACAAACATTGATCATTGAACAAACTAATGTATCTAAACATAGGTCAATTAAACCATTGAACATTACACATTCCAAGGAATACAACAGTTTTGGTGCAGAAAATGACAGGAAAGATATTAGTGAGTAATGAATATTACAATATAGATTTAAAAAAAAACCTCAGAGATAACAAAGTGTAGAGCTGGATGAACACAGCAGGCCAAGCAACATCATAGGAGCAGGAAGGCTGACGTTTTGGGCCGAGACCCTTCATCAGAAATGGGGGAGGGGAAGGGAGTTCTGAAATAAATAGGGAGAGAGGGGGAGGCGGATAGAAGATGGATAGAGGAGAGGATAGGTGGAGAGGAGACAGACAAGTCAAAGAGGCGGGGATGGAGCTAGTAAAGGTGTATGTAGGTGGGGGGGTGAGGAGGAGATAGGCCAGTCCAGGGAGGACGAACAGGTCAAGGGGGCGGGATGAGGTTAGTAGATAGGAGATGGGGGTGGGGCTTGAGGTGGGAGGAGGGGATAGGTGAGAGGAAGAACAGGTTAGGGAGGCGGGGTCGAGCTGGGCTGGTTTTGGGATGCGGTCAGGGGAGGAGAGATTTTGAAGCTTGTGAAATCCACATTGATACCATTAGGCTGCAGGGTTCCCAAGAGGAATATGAGTTGCTGTTCCTGCAGCCTTCGGGTGGCATCATTGTGGCACTGCAGGAGGCCCAGGATGGACATGTCGTCTGAGGAACGGGAGGGGGAGTTGAAATGGTTTGCGACTGGGAGGTGCAGTTGTTTATTGCGAACCGAGCGCAGGTGTTCTGTGAAGCGGTCCCCAAGCCTCCACTTGGTTTCCCCGATGTAGAGCAGGCCACAAAGGGTACAGCGGATGCAATAAAGCACATTAGCAGATGTGCAGGTGAACATCTGCCTCATGTGGAAAGTCTTCTTGGGGCCTGGGCTGGGGGTGAGGTAGGAGGCGTGGGGGCAGGTGTAGCGCTTCCTGCGGTTGCAGGGAAATGTGCTGAGTGTGGTGGGGCTGGAGGGGAGGGTGGAACGGACAAGGGAGTCAAGGAGAGAGTGGTCCCTCCGGAAAGCAGACAAAGGTGGGGAGGGAAAAATGTCTTTGCTGGTGGGGTTGGATTGCAGATGGCGGAAGTGTCGGAGGATGATGAGTTGGATCCGGAGGTTGGGGGGGGGTGGTACGTGAGGATG
>JAHRHZ010000111.1:36825733-36897690 GCA_024137785.1 Ginglymostoma cirratum
ACCTACACTGGCCCTAAACCCCACCTCTTCCTCCGTTACATTGATGACTGTATCGGCGCCGCCTCGTGCTCCCACGAGGAGCTCGAACAGTTCATCCACTTCACCAACGCCTTCCACCCCAACCTGAAGTTCGCCTGGACCATCTCTAACACCTCTCTCACCTTCCTGGACCTCTCTGTCTCCATCTCGGGCAGCCACCTAGAAACCGATATCCATTTCAAGCCCACCGACACCCACAACTACCCAGAATACACCTCCTCCCACCCTTCTTCCTGTAAAAATGCCATCCCCTATTCCCAATTCCTTCGACTCCGCCGCATCTGCTCCCAGGATGAGGCATTCCACTCCCGTACACCTCAGGTGTCCTGATTCTTCAAGGACCGCAATATCCCCCCCCGCAGTGATCGAGAATGCCCTCGACCGTGTCTCCTGCGTTTCCCGCAACTCATCCCTCACACCCTGTCCTCACAATAACAACCAAATAAGAGTCCCCTTCATCCTCACATACCACCCCACTAATCTCCGGATCCAACTCATCATCCTCCGACACGTCCGCCATCTGCAATCCGACCCCACCACCAAAGACATTTTTCCCTCCCCACCTTTGTCTGCTTTCCGGAGGGACCACTCTCTCTGTGACTCCCTTGTCCGCTCCACACTCCCCTCCAGCCCCACCACACCCGGCACTTTTCCCTGCAACCACAGGAAGTGCTACATGTTCCCCCACACCTCCTCCTCACCCCAATCCCAGGCCCCAAGAAGACTTTCCACATGAGGCAGGTGTTCACCTGCACATCTGCTAATGTGCTATATTGCATCCGCTGTACCCGTTGTGGCCTCCTCTACATCGGGGAAACCAAGCGGAGGCTTGGGGACCGCTTCACAGAACACCTATGCTCGGTTCGCAATAAACAACTGCACCTCCCAGTCGCAAACCATTTCAACTCCCCCTCCCATTCCTCAGACGACATGTCCATCCTGGGCCTCCTGCAGTGCCACAATGATGCCACCCGAAGGCTGCAGGAACAGCAAATCATATTCAGCCTGGGAACCCTGCAGCCCAGTGGTATCAATGTGGATTTCACAAGCTTCAAAATCTCTCCTCCCCTGACCGCATCCCAAAACCAGCCCAGCTCATCCCCGCCTCCCTAACCTGTCCTTCCTCTCACCTATCCCCTCCTCCCACCTCAAGCTCCACCCCCATCTCCTATCTACTAACCTCATCCCGCCGCCTTGATCTGTCCGTCCTCCCTGGACTGACCTATCTCCTCCCTACCTCCCCACCTACACTCACCTTTACTGGCTCCATCCCCGCCTCTTTGACTTGTCTGTCTCCTCTCCACCTATCTTCTCCTCTATCCATCTTCTATCCGCCTCCCCCTCTCTCCCTATTTATTTCAGAACTCCCTTCCCCTCCCCCATTTCTGATGAAGGGTCTTGGCCCGAAACGTCAGCTTTCCTGCTCCTATGATGCTGCTTGGCCTGCTGTGTTCATCCAGCTCTACACCTTGTTATCTCGGATTCTCCAGCATCTGCGGTTCCTGTCATCTCTTAAAAAAAACCTCTCCTGGCAGCTTAGTTGGAATTTGGGATCTCAAGGACTGCCTGGAACATCTTCTATTCGAGGATCCAGGGACCACGGTTTGACAATTTGACCTTTAAATGAAAGGTAATTTTCCAAAAGTTTTATTTTTTATTCAACAATACATTGATCATTCTTATTTAAAGTTGGTCATCATAGTTCTTAACTTCGCAAAGTGTTGGCTGAGATAACTTCAAGTTGTGACACAAACAATGAACCCCTTTCCAGTGTTCTGTACATTCCTCTGTGTCTTTTCCATTGTTACATTTTCTAGTTGTTATATCCATCAGATCTGCCTGTCATCTTTAGATTTTAATGTTGCTTGGCACACACCTGATCTGTAGTGCCATCTCATTGCAGCTGCTTTAATTGGATCTGTGAGCTAATGGTGACTACAACTTTCCAGCTGTCACGTAATTCTTTCTGCTGATATTACATTCTCCGTTCACACCCTTATGTCCTATCCCAGAACCACAGAATTATTACCGTCCAGAAAGAGGCTATTCGGTTCACTGTGCCTGTTCTTGTCGGTGCCAACGCAATACTGCTTGCTGCATTCCTGTCACAACTGAAGCCAAAACCCAGATTGACAAAATCGAATCCCAAGTAGTCCACTTTTCTGTGCTCATGGCTGATGTCAGGGACCAGGTTAAAACTCACATGATTTCAGTACTTTTAAAATCAATGCAGCAATTTTAAAAACACTGTAAGTACTTGAAGGACATTCAACCTGTTTAGTGTAATGGGGAATAACACAGCTTTTAGAACTGGACACCAGGAAGCCTTGAGACCAATCTGGTTATGAAAGTTGGGATTGGATCAGGGCTTCTCTAACAGGAACATGGGAGAATCAATCAATATTATGAAAAATAAATATTTTAGTGATAAATATTCCATGGGCTGTTAAAGTGATACTTTTTAAGTAATCCCTTTCTTGTCGACTATACATTCCTCCATCTACTTGATCCCCACTCTTGTCTTTTTTTTTAAACAAGTCCCTGATATTTTACTCTTAGCTGTGACTAAGCCTTGATGTGACAATTATCTGATCATTTGAGAGCTGGGATTAACTAGCAATAGAAGGGAAAGGAGACTTACTTGAAAACAGTGACTAAAGAATTTTGAACTGCCTCACAAGAAAATCACTTTCCTGTACGGAAATGGCTCTTTTTACTTCCACAAGAATCTAGGACACCTTGTTTGGTGTTCCCAGACATCAGAACCACCCTCCTTCTGCTCCAAATTGCATCAATTTGTTTCCAGTTTATCAAAATCTTATTTTGTTTCCGGAGCTTCTACAGCCCAGGCTGTTCTCTGTTGCTTTCTACCACATCATGTCCTTACACTTTCCATTTTATCGATCTGCAGCCAAGGATATCGAGCATGCCAACTTCCTCTCCACCCTTTAAAAAACAAGGACTCTTAAAAAACGGGTAAAATTATTGATCAGTAGCTAAGCTTCAAATGTTACTCAAGAAATTTAGTTTATAAGAGTTGATTTTAATTCAAAACTCAACAGCAAATCCTCATACAATTATTCATCTTGCTGGTATAGCTTCGCTCTGTGGTGTGCTGGCTGTTATCATAGGTGGATGGGCATCATTTGTCACAGATGTGTGGTTGTTGTCTGATATGGTTTCTTCAGTATCCGAGTCACTATCCTGTATGACGATGATGGGTAGTTAATTTGGACATACTGTTTATTTCCTTACAGGATGTGACCATTCCTCACTGAAATGTCACCTGATCTCAGCTGGACACAATGACATAGTATCTTTCTGTGAACCCAGGTCTTTACATAAAAATCTCAAATTAGTACATCTTATCTAAGTTCAAGTTGGCACATGTGCTGGTGTTCTCCTTGATCATGCTCTTGTAGCATTTTCTCCCTTCTTTTCCTCGATGTAACATACTAATGTGATTGGATGATGATGGTATTGGAGAGAGAAAGTGGGTGGATCTGTCTTCCAAACATGAAAGGTGTCATGGAGGGTAACTGTTGCCTAGAGGAGCAGTATTTAGATTTAAAATACCAAAAATCTGAGGTAGTTACTTTGCACTGAGGTGATCGTGGATTTTCTGGGAATGAGTGGTGAGTTCTCTGAGACAATTTGCCTGAGAATAGTGAGGAAAACAGGTAATGTGTTGAATGTCCCATTTCCTGCACATCTTCAAAGGTGTGCTTTTGTCAGAAACAATTTGTTGAAGAACTGAATGTGGCAGTCAATGATTAAATAATTATTCTTCTTTGATCTGTTCTACAAAAGGGAATTTTAGGAAATTGTCAGTCACCAGAATGTAATTATGTTGTTGGACATGGAAAATATCAGAGACAGTTGTTGAGTAAAGGTGGTTTGTGATCACGGTTTCCTAAGATAGGCAGTTAACAATTTTTTAATAGTTTATTGAATTTGTTGAGAATGTAAGAACTTGGAGCAGGTGTATGCATTCAGCACCTCAAGCCTGCTCAGCCAGTTAATACAATCAATGCTGTCCACATCTCAGCCTCAACTCCAATTTTCCACCAGCTCTCTGTAACCTTCTAATCCAATAATCTGCTAAAATACATGAAACAGGAATTTAAATATGACGTTAGTTAATTAGACAAAGAAGGTATACAATCATGACAGATGAAAACGCTTCATAATTCCCAAAGCTGTTCTGTAGAATGGAGGAACAACTGTGACGGTTTTGAAATGATGGACCTTTTGTCCCTGCCATTGTCAATCTTTGATGGTGGTGGTCTCTGGTAGTAGCTGTCTTTGCTATTACCTCAGGGTGATGTAGAGGGACTCCTCATCTTCTTCTAAGAAGATGATGACTTGTTTCCCTGGATCATCCATCTCTCCATCACCTATCCATGTTGATATACCCTATTTTGGGTGCTGGCCATATGTATCTGTGTCAATTATCTATCTAACTCTCTCAGTCAATGACCAAGGACAGCTTTTCAAGTCGCTAAATGACCATTGGTGCCTCGTCCACTTCTGTATGAAGGTTAGTCTTCATTCCTTCTAAGGACAAAAATATCTTATTTTTAAAACTGCTGCATTTATAACAGGATGTATAGTACCTGACAAATCTTTTGTTTATGTTTGTAGAAGACTATTAAAATGAAGTTTCATGTGGCACAGGAAATATAGACTAAATCTGGATTACTAAGGGAGCACAGTTTTAATGGTGACCACAGTTTCCAAGACAATCTTACACAACTGTTCTGGAGGAATCTTGTTTGGTAGAAGACTTTATCTTGGTTATTCAGTTTGATGGTATTGACATGTTCCACACAACTTGAGTTGCTGGTTGATGTCCGTATTAATGCTGAGCCAATGTATGAATTCATGTGTCAATTTCCTGAGACTTTTTTTTCCTGTGATCCTATTACTTATATGTACCTGATCTCACTTGTCTTGGTATAGAACTCACAGAATGACAACTTGTTTGCCTTTGAAGATTACTGGAGACTCCTAGTTCATTGTTAAATGGTCATAGAGACATGACTGCCCAGGGACCTGTTGGATGGGTTCAATCCATCCACTGGTGATCTTCTTGAGCTGTTGCTGCTAGTCATTATTTGACAAGATTGCTAAACGTTCTCTGCTTGGTAGGGACTGAAATTGATGAAATCAACATTGCGGTCAGGAGCCTTCGTGAATTGATACCTGTTTGCTATCTTATGAATTATAAGAATATGCAACTATGCACACTGTTGGAGGTCCATCTGTTTCAATGAAAGCAAAAGTTTTCAGGTGTCCATTTGAAGGAGATGTATTGGAGTTTAAGTTGGATAATGCCAATAGATTGGATGTTGGCCCCATTGTAAGCAGTTAGCTCCTTTTGTGTGGACTGTACTACACTGTGCCAATTTCCCAAGTGCATCTCATATAAGATATAAATGGATGATATTTGCATGCGCACCAGCGTCAAACTTAGCATTTAGTACATATTGTCCATTTGTTTTGGGTTCAATTACTCGTATGGGCATAAAGACTTCAGTTTTTCTGATAGCATCTATATGGCATATCAAATTTACCACATGTACCCGTCTGACTGAGGTCTGTAAACTAAATTACTTTTTGGACTTTCCACAGATGGAACTTTAGAAGTTCTTAGACATTGTTCCTTGGTTGGTTCTTGTTAAATATGCTGCTGTGGACCATTGTGTGGTACTTTGGTTTTTCTCAGTGATTGGATTACTCATTTCAGCTAAATATCCACTTATGGAACACCACTAACATGTCATAAAATGCTGAATGTTGCTTTGGTAGATGTGACAAGCTGCACCTCATGCAAGCCTTATTGTCCTATTGAATCTATTGATGGCTACAGTCATTCCAAGTTCAAGCACCTGAGGATGCCGTTGACCTACCACAATTTTTTGACCTTGCCTCCTTCTTCCAGGAGCATGTCAATTTTCTGAAGAATAGTCTCGACCCGAAACATCAGCTATCCTTTTCCTCTGATGCTGCCTGGCCTGCTGTGTTCCTCCAGCTCCATACCTTGTTATTCCATTTGCATATTCATTAGGTTTGCCTCGATGTGCTTTTTAGAAAAAAAAGATGTGAATGTAATGACCAGTTCTATAAACCTTTAGGCTAAATTATTTACAGCAAAATCACTTTCCATACCTTTGCATTACATTTGCAGATTGGTAGAGTGTTTCATCTGGCTGTTGGCAGCATGATATGAAATCAAACCTGTGTATCCTGAACTGAACTCAGACTTTAAGTTCATGTTCTAGAATCTGGAAAGCTTTTCTAGGGTCTTTGCAAACAGAAATATTGGAAGATATAACTCTTAACCCTTCAATACCCAAACCAAAGATTGCCCTGCCTGTCAGTCTTTTTCAGTTACCTGCTGATTCATAACATAAAGATTGATTTTTTGTTTGAATAGCTGAAGTCATGGCAATATGTTAATGGTCCGCCAATCCATTGTTATATAATTGCTTTTTATTTTTAATGTGGTCTGTTTTCTTTAATAGCCCAGTGGTAAAACACTGCATGGACAAATAGTGCTTATCTGTATTTTTGTTGGCTTCTCAGTTTTTTTTTAAATTGAATGTTGCTGTCCATTAGTAATTTTAAGTTTATAGTAGCAGGATTTTGTCTCAAGGTGACATTCATGCCAAAGGAGTGGTGATGGCATGTTGGAGTTTTTTATTTTTGCATCAATTTAGAAAATAAAAGGAATTTACACTCCCTGGATACAGGTAAGCCTTTTAAATTATAGATAGCCACTATTGTTTAAAAGTTGCACTTTCTTCCAGGGGCACTTTGGGCTATCCTTTCAAGATCACTTAAAACTGTTTGCTTTTAATCAGATCAGCAGTCTAGGAAGATAGGAACAGGAGTAAGCCATTAGCCCTCAAGCCTGTTTTGCCATTCAATGAGATCATGGCTGATCTGTGGTCTAACTCCATATGGCTGCCTTTGGTTCATATCCCTTAATAACTTTGTTTAACGAATATTACCTATCTCAAATTTAATATTAACAACTGATTCAACACCCACTAATATTAGTGGAAGAGAACTCCTAATTTCTAACACTTTTGTGTAGAAGTGCTTCCTTAATCTCCCCTGAATTTTCAGGTCCTAATTTTCAGATTATGCCTGTCATGTGTGTTCACTTCCTTCTTAAAGAGAGAGAGGTAGAGTATTTAGTGCGCTTCAGTACAGGTTCATAGCCCTTAGCTTTGGTTGAAATAATTTAATTTTTGTAGCGTTTGTAACTTTACCTTCAAACATGGATGGATTGTCAGATGACTTTTGGGAAAATAATTTCTCACAACTGTGGTGTAGCTGTCATCTCTTCAGTCTTTACAATCCAATTACAGCCACTATCTGGCTGTTACCATCAGTTTTTAGTTCCTAGTTACAGCCAGTTGCTTTTCATGTTCAGATGCTATCATCACCTTTGAGTGCTTGGGTGCCTGGGTACTGTCACCATGGTGTCTTTGTGGTTCCCTCTGTGTTAGTCTGCATAACATATGCTAAAGATACTTACGTTCTTTAAACTTTAGGTCTAAAGTTTATTTACACTAACTATACATAAGGCTACAATAGCACAGACCTGCACATACAGTCTGTGTCATATGTTTACTGATTTTACTGTATATTACACACACAACTGACTGAATAAACTGAATTACACAGACAGTGTGACTGAAATCAAGGTAGGTACCTTTATAACATCACACCACATGCTATAATATCATGCAATTATCTTAAAATTATAGGCCTGTCTAAGCTAGAATCCAAGCTAGAATACAACAAGAGGAAAGGAAGGCAGAGAATGCTTGGGTGCAATTGGGAGAGGAGGAATATAACATCAGGAGCATTGGAAGACAGAAGAGAATGTCAGGATCAACAGGAGAGGTGGGAGACAACAACAGGACTGTGTTCTTGCCCTTTAGAAACAGAGAAAATAGGAACAGAAGGAATAGGCCTTTTGTTCCCTTGAGCCTTCCCTGCTGATCACAATGATCATGGCTAATCGTCCAACTCAGTAACCTGTTACCACTTTCCATATCCTTTGACTGCTTTAGCACTAAGAAATATATCTATCACCTTCTCAAAAACATTCCATGTTTTGACATCAACTACTTTCTCTGGTACAGAATTCCACAGGCTCCCTACCCTCCGGGTGAAAATAATTTCATCTCGTCTCCATCCTAAATGGTTTCTCCCATATCCTTAGACTGTGACACCTGCTTCTGGACTCTCTGATCATCAGGAACATCCTTCCTGTGTTTACTCTATTTAGTCCTGCTAGAATTGTGAAGGTTTCTATGAGATCACCTCTGATTCTTCTGAACTCCTGTGGATATATTCTAACCGATCCAGACTCTCTTCATATGGCAGCCCTGCCGTCCTGACTTCATACATCACTCTGGAATCTCTCATGGGACCTTGATATTTACCCTTCAGTTCCTAATTCTGCTCAATGCCTTTTTTTTCACCTTGACGTGTTGCTTCTTTCTGTATTTTTGACATATCTGCCAGGTTCCGGCTGTGTTCCCTTCACAAATGAGAGCAAATACTATTTCTCCTGTTTCTGACAGTAACAGCCACATTTGGGTAGTTTTCAGTATGTGGCTACATTGGTTCCTTGTAACTTCCAATGGGATCAAAAGACCTTAAGGGAATTGTTTAGGAAATCAGGATGAAGTGAAGTAAAGCCACAAGTTAAAAATATAGCAAACTTTCATTTGAAATTCCCAAAGCAGCCATTTGCTATGCTGATAATGCCTTAACAATGCAAAACCTCAAAAGATACGAATCACATACCTCCAGGGTCTTTAGACATAACAAGGTGTAGAGCTGGATGAACACAGCAGGCCAAGCAGCATCAGAGGAGCAGGAAGGCTGACGTTTCAGGTCTAGACCCTTCTTCTGAAAATAAATTTTCTTTTCTTTTCTGAAGGAGGGTCTAGGCCTGAAGCGTCAGCCTTCCTGCTCCTCTGATGCTGCTTGGCCTGTTGTGTTCATCCAGCTTTACACCTTGTTATCTCAGATTCTCCAGCATCTGCAGTTCCTGCTACCTCCAGAGTCTCTGTTCTTTCATTTTCCTGGATCACTTATTTAATAAATTTGAAAGGTCGTTTCACAGCTTCAGTGTTTCTGCATTTCAAATGTGAAGCGATTATGTAATTTAGACCTGTACACAATTTATATGTAGTAAAGCGATAATGTAATTTAGACCTGTACACATTTTGTATGTAGTAAAGGTAATGCAACAAAACTAAAAATAATTTTAAAATTATTTTCTGACATATTGTCGAACATATTGCAAACTAAATCTGGATAATGCGTGCACCTGAATCTAAGCAAAATAAAGGCCTGTACACCAGCTTCATCTATTCCTATTAGATTGAAGTTGTGATCATGTGACATGGCATAATTTTGTTTGTTTTTCCTCAAGGGATTTCAATTGAATCTGACCTAGACTGAAATAATGGGAACTTTTTGACTGTAGGGCATTGAAAAGGAATGAGTTTAGTCAGCTTCAACCCAATTTGTTTGTAGTAAATACAACCCCACAGCATAAAACAGTCCTTGACTTGTTTCTGCATAGCATAGATTTGTCTTATTCTGGGACGGTGGGAATGGCTGGAGGACTATCATTTTGGACAGCACAAATTAAGTTATCTTACTCTGAGGCTGTACAGATAGCAGGAGTACTATCATTTTGGTATTCTATCTGAATGTTTATGGGGATGGGACAACTCTTCTCAGATGTGAGTAAATGGAACACAGGTCAAAATGCAAATGATGCAGGACATTGGCAAGTGGTACACACAAGTGCACAGGTGCTGAATGGTGGTGATGGGGTCATGCTGGTTGTGTCTCCTTTGGGGAAGACTTGCTGGTACTAAGTGTGTCTCATGTTTCTCTGTTCCTCCACTCCGCATTTTTATTTTATAGAATCCCTATGGTGTGGAAATAGGCCATACGGCCCAACGAGGCCACACCAACCCTCCAAAGACCATTACCCCTCACCCTATCCCTATAACCCTGCATTTCCCATGGCCAATGCACCTAGCTGACACATCCCTGAACACTGTGGGCAATTTAGCATGCACAATCCACCTAACTTGCACCTCTTTGTGCTGTGGGAGGAAACTGGAGCACCTGGCGGAAATCCACGCAAACATGGGGGAGAATGTGCAAACTCCACACAGACTTCCTGAGAGCTATTAGGCAAGCAGGCACTGCTGTAATAGCCTGCAATTCCCTTTGAACATTGTTATTTGCTGAGTTGAGAGTCACTGCCCTTTGCATTACAACAGTGTTTGACTTAGTGAAACATCAAAGAGCTCTAGCAAAGCTGGAATCAACAGGAATCAAGGGGAAAACTGTTGGAGTCATATGCAGCTCAAGGAAAAATGGGTGTGGCTGTTGGAGATTAATCAACTCAGAGCTTGGACATTACTGAAAGCCCAATGTTATTCAGCTGCTTCATTAATGACCTTCCCTTCATTATAACATCAGAAGGGGGGGGATTTTCACTGATTTCTCAATGTTCATCACCATTCACAACTCCTCAGATACTGAAACAGTCTGCGTTCATAGACAACACGACCTGGACAACATCCACACTTGGTCCAATAGGTGACAAGCAACGTAAGTGCCAGACAATGACCATGTCAGTAACAATCACCAGTCGCATTACCATCACTCAGTAACCCACTATCAACACCTTGGGGTTACTATTGACCAGAAACTGAACTGAATTACTCCATATAAATACTGTACCTGTTGGAACAGGTTGGAGGTTGGGAATTCTGTGGCAAGTAACTCACCTCCTGACTCTCTGAAGCCTGTTCACCACCTACAAGGCACATGTTCAGAGTGTGATGGGCCATTGCCCAGTTGACTGGATGGCTTCTGCCACCAAGAAAGACAAGGGCTACAGATGCATATACACCACCTGCATGTTCCCTTTGAGCCACACACTATCTTGACTTGGAACCAAATTGCTGCTCCTTCAATGTAGGTGGGTCAAATACCTGGTACATACTTCCTATCAGCCCTGCCGGTGTATCTACTGCAGCAGTTCATGAAGGCAGTTCAGCACTGTCTTCTCCAGAGTAATTAGAAATGGGCAATAAAGGCTGAATTAGCTTGAGGCACCCACATCCCATGAATGAATAACTGATAAAGATTTGGGGATGGGCTCCTTCATGCTCATTGATAGTATCATCAGTCTTTTTGTCAGCCTGGCAAATGTACAAAGTCACCCGGTGTGCATTCCTATCAATCTTTATCCGGAGACCACCTCATCAAAATCCCCATGCAACCCCCCATAACACAATCCATGTGTATGACCTCACTGCCTGGAGTTCTTCCTGGACCCCCAGGTCCTGAGTTGTGGTGGTGTTGGCTTGGTGGGTAGAGAGACTTGGTCAGGGTCTGCGTGTGTTAAGGGGAATGGGTTAAGTAAGGAGTCAGTTGTTCCCTCATGAGTTTAATTCATATTTAATAGTCTAACTTTTCCTGAGTAACCATTTTGCTTCATTTCATCAGAACCATCTGAACTCTCTGACTTTTTATGGAGACTTTCATAGGGTTTCTGGTGTATGGGAATTCCCTGCAGAATGTTCAAGTACACAGGCAGTTCTTTCGGATTGCGCAGGGTCCCCATGCACAACTCCCATCCACACTGGGATAGTGGCTGACTTGACCTGCAGAAGATTCACTGCCACATATCATTGGAGGCCAGTATGGTACACAAGATTACCAAAGCATTTTACATTCAAACTGTGCTTCCATTAAGGAAAACTAAGATGCTGTAATATTTCTAATGATGACCATGAATCCATTGTTGATTGTCAGAAAAACCCATCTAGTTCACTAATGTCCTTTAGGGAAGGAAACTGCCATCCTTACCTGGTCTGGCCTACATGTGGTTCCAGACCCACAGCAATATAGTTGACTCTCATCTGCCCTCTGGGCAATTAGGGATGGGCAATAAATGCTGCCTAGCCAGAGACGTCCTCATCCCGTCAATGAATAAAGAAAAAAAAAATTGGGAATGTGTTTTGATTTTCACACCCCATTACTTCCCAGGGTCATCACAAAAGTATGTGTGATAACCACTACAAGGCCTGAGGGGAATCACTAATTAATCTCCTTGTGGAGCTCATTGAGTATAAAGTCCTTCAGTAACATGCAATGGCCTGCCCAACTGGTTAAATAATTATGAAGACTTTTAGTTACTTGGTAAAAGCAATAGCTTATAGCAACCGGTGGGAGAAAATAACTAAGTGTCTTCCTTCAGTCTGTGGCTACTCTTACTGCAGAGAGATAGCCCATTTCCGATGAAGGGTCTAGGCCTGAAACGTCAAGCTTTCCTGCTCCTATGATGCTGCTTGGCCTGCTGTGTTCATCCAGCTCCACACCTTGTTATCTGAGATTAAGAATTGTCACCTTTCAGTGGTCTAGACGCTTTTCTCCCTCTACCTTAAGGAAGCGAGCTGTTCACCTGCCTAGGAACCAATCATAGAATCCCTACAGTGTGGAAACAGGCCCTTCGGCCCAACAAGTCCACACCGAACCTCAGAGCATCCCACCCAGACCCACGCCCCCACCCCGCAACAACCCACCTAACCTACACCTCCCTGAACACTATGGGCAATTTATCATGGCCAATCCACCTAGCCTGTACATCTTTGGACTGTGGGAGGAAACCGGAGCACCCAGAGGAAACCCACACAGACACGGGGAGAATGTGCAAACTCTACACAGACAGACGCCCAAGGCTGGAATCAAACCCGGGTCCCCGGTGCTGTGAGGCAGCAGTGCTAACCACTGAGCCACCGCGCCGCTCAGAGACCTTCCTCAGGCTGATGACCTCTGACATCCACAACTTGTCACAGTTGCACAAACCAATCAGCAATCAGCTGCTAACCCAATCACTCTGTCCACAGCCCAGTGTTGCAGAGTCTGATCTCACCTCCGGCAAAGCAGCAATGTAAACATAACTCACAATGAGCTTGAGTAACTTTTTAAAAAAAGTACAGCAATTCCTTCCATAGTCCTTGGATTTTAGAACAGTCTTCTTCCCATCTGAGTTCTCAATAACAAATAAAAAGGTGTGGTCTTTACACAGATATTACAGGGTTTATTTTAATACTCCTAGTAAATTTCTGCTCGTTGACTGTAACAAGTTTGCTATCCTAACATCGGTCTTGTGCTGTTGATAAATTCCTCCACATTCTGCCAATGGAGTGAGTAATGGTTGCAAGTGGGGAGTCCAGAAACACTCAGGCAACCAGAGGATACCATTCAAATCACACACAAACTAATAAAGTGCAGGAAGAAATCTTCAGGAAGGCTTCTACATGACAGAATGGGGTGGATCTGAGAGCTGGGGAGGTCTTTCCTCCTAAAATCAAGAGCTGCTGGAGTGGTTCTTTAGGGTCATGGAGAAAACTTTCATATTCTAGCTGGATGGCCCTTCCAGTATGAAGACTAGCTTTATACTAACAAATACATTTTCATACTTAAGCCGTCTGAAAGTTCACTTATAGTTCTGAAATAACTCCACAGAAACCAGTATCCCGTCAACAAATCACTGTTTAGTTACATGTGCCCAGTACATAAACTCTGACCAGCCAGCTCAGAGACAGTCCCTGGAGTAAGGAGAATCACTGTGACTCCTGTTTATATCTGTCAGTCAGGACTCCCTGATTGGCCCAGGGTTAATAATCCCAATCAGGGATCTCACACTCAATGAGATCCACCTGGCCAACCTCATTACAATCACTACAGGTCCCATTGATACAAAGGATGCCTTATCCTCACAAAGAACACCACAAATTAAAAATTGGCCACGCAGGAAAGGATTGTGCTACAAGCAAGCAGGAATCTTCTCATTTCTTTGCAGGTTTTGAAAGTTAGGTTGTCTTTATTATTCAGAAATGTCTAACCTTAGGAGAAGTCTAATCTTAGGAGAAGTCTAACCTTTGGGTGGCATGGTGGCTCAGTGGTTAGCACTGCAGCCTCACAGCACCAGGGACCCGGGTTCGATTCCCATCCCAGGTGACTGTCTGTGTGGAGTTTGCACATTCTCCCCGTGTCTGGGTGCTCCGGTTTCCTCCCACAGTCCAAAGATGTGCAGGCTAGGTGGATTGGCCATGCTAAATTGCCCATAGTGTTCAGGGGTGTGTGGGTTATAGGGGGGTGGGTCTGGGAGGGATGCTGCGAGGGTCGGTGTGGACTTGTTGGGCCAAAGGGCGTGTTTCCACACTGTAGGGATTCTAAAAAAGGCTTAAGATACATTTGCTTCATATTCAAAAACAATTTAGGGTTCTTCATTTCCATTATTTCAAATATACAGGGGCAATGTATATGATTGTTAAAAAAACACAGAGCCATAAAAGAAATAAAATTAGGCCTGATTTCAGGAAGTGAGCTTAGCTGTAAAGCAGATACCAGCCACTTTCAAAAAAAACCTACACTCTCATTGCAGGAAAGGAGTAAGGAACAACGTAAGAGGTAAACATTTATTACAGCAGCATCGTGCACAAGTGATGAATTTACATGTTTTCATACAAAATCTATCCATCTTCCAGTATACATTTGAGATAACAATATTCAGCATCTATATAAAAACCAAAAGAACTGTGGGTGCTGTAAAGCAGGAACAAAAACAAAAGTTGCTGGAAAATCTCAGCAGGCCTGGCAGCATCTGTGAAGGAAGAAAACCGAGTTAATGTTTCGGGTCCGGTGACCCTTCCTCAGAACTCTATCATCTATTCTTGCTTTTCAAATCTCAACATGATCATTTTGGAGCCGGTGTTTTGTTTTTGGCATGGTGTGAAGCAGCCACACTATTATTCCAAATCAGGCTGGAGTGTAACTTAGGGAGGACCTTGTGGATGCTGGTGTTCACAAATGTCTACTGCCCTTGTCCTTCAAGGTCACCAACTTGGAAGGGCTTTCTGAAGTTGGTTTGGTGAGTTGCTGTGGTACATCTTATAGATATTTTGCACTGACCCCCTCAAAGTATTTTGAGAAGGTAGCCTAGACCATCAAATTTGCTTATTTTAAAGGCAAATGTGGAGTGCAGTGTTCTAGATGCAATGCAACTGGTCAACTAATGTTAAGCGGAAACAATTTATTTAAACATTATAGCTAAAATAGAAACAAAAGAAAAAAGAGCTTAGTCTAACTTAACTCTATTGGAAAACTTAACCAAATAATAGATACAGTAATGATTTCTAATTAACTTTTCCAATATAGTAACATTTCATAAGGACACCTTTTGCCAAAAAGGCAACTCCAGACACAGATTCTCACTTGCAGTTCTTTAATCCAGGAGGGAAAAAAAAAATCAAAGGAAAGTTCAGAGAGAGTAGCAACCAGGAAACATTTACTGAAGCTTTCAACTCTGTTAAGAGCCCAACAGCTTGTGATGCTACTGAAAATCCAAAACCCAGAAATCCCTGATCAGTGAGAGCTGGCCACACATGCTCAGGCTGTTAAACAAAAAAAAAGGCCTCCCAAGCTATTAACTCTAGTGGTTTTGATAGACTGCTCAATGCCTCTGCCTGACAATCGCTCCTTCAAAAAAAGAGGCAAAATAACCTCTTGAAGCCACAGCATCTTCACACAGGTGGTGGATGAAGCGGATCATTTTGTTTTGGATGGCAACAGGCCCTTTCAATTTCTCTACACGCATCCAGGCAAGTGGGGCATGTTGCATTATTCCTGGCTTTTGCCTTAATGGTGCTGAATAGGTTTTAGTGGAATCAGGAGGTGAGTTGCTCAGGGCAGAATTGTTGTAAGCCACAGTAACATGACATCCTCTTCTATACTGCTACAGAAAATCTTTACAAGGTCAAGTTGGAGATGTACATGAATTAACACTGTATCCTGATGGACATAAAACTTGTGTTTTTGGACCATATTGTAGAATGAAAATGAAATTGACAGCTGCAGCGGTGATGGAAAGCTGGTGCCCAGCACCTACTGAGAAAACAGACCAGGCCGGTGCCTGATCAGCAGGGATTGAATCTTCTTGTGAAACGCTAGTCCAATAAATTCGATAATAGGATGTGAATGCCTCAGTAAACTTAATGAAAGAAAATCAAAACACATTGACAGAAAGGAAACAACATGTTGTCAGGAGAAAGGCTTAGCTTTCACAATGCAGCCACTGGAGTTTTGTCCGTTGGCTGAATAAATCAAAACAAATGTTACCTTTGTTGGTAGATTTTTGGAGCATGGACAAAAGCGAGAGAAATGGTGGATAAAGTGGAAATGTAGAATTGATGTAGAAGACTGGCTGTGTTTTCACTTAACCTATTTTTCTAATCAACCCGTTCAGTGACGTTATTTAACACCTTTTGAAACAGGTGGGACTTGAACCCATGCCTCCTGGCTCAAATCATTCCAAGAAAGGAGGGTGGCACAGTGGCTCAGTGTTTAGCACTGCTCCCTTGCAGTGCCAGGGACCTGGGTTTGATTCCACCTGCAGGTGACTGTGTGGAGACTGCATGTTCTTCCAGGTCTGTGTGTGTTTCCCCCCACAGTCTAAAGATGTGCACATTAAGTGAGTTGACCATGCTAAATTGCCCCATAGTGTCTAGGGATGTGCAGGTTAGGTGGATTAACCATGGGAAATGCAGGGTTACAGGGATAGGCAGGGTGTGGGTCTGGGTGGGATGCTCCTCACTAGGTTGCTGGGGACTAGTTGGGCTGAATGACCTGTTCCCACACTTTACAGCACTGGAGTAGGGCTCATCTGCTCCATCCATGTCTTCTCCTCTTTTTCACTCAGTTTTTCTTTCTTTCACATTTTTTTGATTTACTTCTTTTTTCTGTTCCCTTTTTACTTCTTTCGTCTCAGCGATACCCTGAACTCCTGGCCTCAGCATGGTCTTGGACTTGTGGCAGCCATATAGAACCAGCGCAGCAGCCTCCTGACCTGGCGTGGTTTCAGCATGGAGTTCCTGCCTCAAAATGATTCCAGAGTGATCTCCCAGCCTCAAGGTGAAGCCCAGTATGGTGCCAAGGCCCGCTGCAGCTTAGAGGCTAGGTGGCAGCGTGGGCTGGGTTGGAAGAACTGTTGTTCTGAACTTTTATATTTCTTCACTTTTCTAACTTATTCCTATGATCTGTAATGCTGGACTTTTTATTTATTTATTTTTATAATTTTTTTTCCCTAAGAATTTATACTTAAGAGTCTATACCTAGGTACCTTTGTATCTATGTTGGTGCCATAAATGGTGACTTGTAAACTTTTCACAGTATTCATTTGCGTACATGTGACAATAAACCTAACCCTAATTCCAAAGGTATTGATACTACCATTGCACCACAAGAGCCCAGAATGGCGGATGGACTTGATGGGTTCTTGTATCCCTCCTGTATCTCGTGTTCTATATTCCTGCAGGTTCCCAGGCTTGGTTTCCTTATGCATGAACTCACTAAAACCCAACAGACCACAGGGCTCTGATTCTTCTGATGGAAACAGGACCATAGAGTTTAAATAACGCCAGGCTCTGTGATCTTAACACTCACCCCGCTTCTTCGACGGTGATAATGTCCAAATTAAAACTGAAACTAAAGTCCCCTTAATTTTCCGGGCAATTAACAGTAGCCATCCCTTCACCAGTTGGTGCAGAAGGATCTGGGTGTATTAGGGCATGAGTTATTGAAGGTGGCCATGACAAGCTGCGAGGGCAGTTAGTAAAGTACCCTGTATCTGAGACTTTATTAGTAGGGACATAGAATACAAGAGTGAGGTGGTTATGTTGAACTTACATTAGTTTGGTCACAGTTGGTACGTAGTATCCAGTTCTAGATGCTGAACATGAGGCAGGATGTAAATCTGTTGAAGAGAGTGCAAAAGTAGTTTATGAAAATTCTTTCAGAAGTGAGGAATTTCTGTTGTGAAGATAGGTTGGAGACATAGAGCTACTTATCTTGAAGAAAAACAGGCTGAGAGAGGATATGACAGAGGCATTTCAAGCCAAGGGATGTCTGGTCAGAGTAGATAGGAAGAAACTCTTCCTGTCCATGGATGGACTGAGAACAAGTGAGAACTGAATTAAAACAATTAAAAAAGTGCAAAAACAGATCGAAAAAACATTTTCACACAACTAGTAGGTATGGTCTGGATTGCAGTGCCTCAGGATGTGGTCAAGCACATTATGTTGAGGCATTCAAAATGAAATTAGACTGTTACCTAAAAAGGAAGAATGTCCAGGATTGCAGGATAAAGGCAGGACTTCAGAACTAAGTGAATTGCTCAATTGGAGAGTTGGCACAGGCATGCTGCGAGGAATGGCCTCTGCTGCAGAATTTCCTCAAATTTGGTGACTTTGTGATCTATAGAAATTAGAACAGTGGGATATTTAAGAAAATTGTCCAGGTTGAAGTCTTTGAATCTTTTTTGTGTTATATGTATAAACAATCAACACCTAATCCAGTTTCCACAATACCCGTTAAGCTTCATGATGTTGCACGTGGAATACTAATGTCTAATTAATTGTTGAATTTGTGTAAAATACCTCCTAATAGAAACATTTGTTCCAAACATGGTTAATTGTCCTAATAAAATAACAGAAAGAGAAATTTTATGACAGTGTTGATCAGACCGTATGATGTAAGAGTATAAGTAGACCATTCAGTCCATTGAGTCTGCTCTGCTATTCAATGAGATCATGGCTGATCTGATAATCCTCATCTCCACCTTCCTGCCTTATCCCTATAACTCTCGATTTCTTTACTAATTACAAATCTGTCTATCTTGGCTTTGATTACTGTAATAACTCAGCTTCAACAGCCCTCTGTGGTAAAGGATACCACAGATTCGGTACCTTTTGAGACAAAACTCCTTCTTACTTTTCTCTTGAATATGTGACCCCTTATTCTGAGATTATGCCCTCTGGTGCTAGACTGTCCCACAAGGGGAAATGACCTATCGGCATGTATGCCATCAAATTCCCTAAGAATCTTGTATGTTTCAATAAAGTGGCTTGGCGTTCTTCGATATTCCAATGAGTACAGGCCCAATCTACTCAACTTTTCCTCATGAGGCAGTCTCTCCACACTTGGTATCAGCCAAGTGAACCTTTTCTGGACAGCCTGTATATCTTTCCTTACATAAGGGGCCCAAAACTCTTCATTGTGTTCCATCTGTAATCTGGCTAATATCTTGAATAGCTTTAGCAAATTGTCCTTACTTTTACAATCCATTCATTTTGAAATAAAGACCAACATGGGTCTAGACACGAAATGTCAGCTTTCCTGCCCCTCTGATGCTGCTTAGCCTGCTGTGTTCATCCAGCTCTACACCTTGTTATCCAACATTCTATTTGCCTTCTCTTTTACCCACTGAATTTGGAACTAAAAATCGAAATTGCTGGAAAAGCTCAGCAGGTCCAGCATCATTAGTGGAGAGAAATCAGAGTTAACGTTTCGCATCAAGTGACCTTTCCTCAGAACTTGGAACTCAGAATTTGGAGCAAGCTTTTTGTGATTCATGGACAAGGACTCCCAAATCCCTCAGTTCTGTAGCCTTCTATAGTCTTTCTCACTTTAAATGACATCCAGCTCTTTTCATGCTAAAGTGCATAACATCACGTTTCCTCACATTGTATTCCATCTGCCAAGTTTATGTTCACTCACTTAACCTTTCTATATCTGTCTTCAGACTCTGTATCATCCTCACCACTTGCCTTCCCACCATTTTATTTATGTATGACATTATCACACAGCATATCCTCAGGACCTTGTTGTCACTCTTCCAGAAATCACTCAGTAGCAATTTGCCTGAATCTAGTCATAACTTGGGCCTTACTGTGATAAAATCCAAGCCTGTGTTCTTAATTTTAAAAGAAATGAAGAAAGAAAGGTGGTAAAGTTTAATTGTCCCGAGAAGAGCACAGGGATTGTTTTGCAATAGCGTAGACTCCAGAACAAACCGACCTGTAATTTAAGATAATTACATGACATCATAAAATGTGACATTCTAGTGTAAAGTTATCTGCATCACCTTCAGACTCTCTTGTTGACTAAGGAAGTGATTGTAGTCCGTCTGCTAAGTGTCAATAATATATTCAAGCGTGTATGATGTCAGTAAGTTCAGGAAAGCACATGTAAAATGATTCCTGAAGTTTCTCACATGCTTTATTTTGACAGATTTCGCTCGAAACTCCCTTCAGAATATTAGAATTGTAGGAGGTCTGTTGAAATACTCTGATTACATGTCATTTCAGAAACTTTCTTAGTATTGGTTTCAATACAAGATCAATTTTCAGAAATTATGAAACTAAAATTAGGAAACGGAGTATGACATATTCACTGGGGAAAAGCAAGTGCAATACATTAGGAGACTTCAGTTACATCTTATAATGGATGCTGCATTCTCACAGAAATGTTTGGTGGGGGAAGGTGGAGATAATGGAAAAGAGGAGAAAGTGGAGAATGTGAGACATGATCGGAGTACAGCAGAGAGTGCTGTTAAACCCTATGGGAGAAACGTCGTCAATGTGAAGAATGGAATGAAAATAAGACAGGAGGAGGATATTCTGAAACTGAGGCCATTAGGGGGCAGGGAGTATTACAGTAAGTAGTTAGAATGAGAAATGTAGCTATTGGAGGGTTGTTAGTCGAGTAGCTCAGGTGTTACTGTTAATGGTGAATGAATAGTAATTCAAAATTGTGGTGGTGAGGGCAAGGGTTTAATCCACAGCTCAATGTTTATCCTAAGGAGGCCTACGATTCATGCTTATCGTGGAGATGAAGTCATAAGTCATATGACACCAGGTTATAGCCCACCGGGTCTATCTGAAATCACAAGCTTTCGGAGCGCTGCTCCTTTGTCAGGTGAAGAGGACTCACACAGACCTACTCTCTCACACACACACACGCACATGCACACGTGCACGCGCACACGCACACGCACGCGCACACGCACACGCACTCTCACGCACACACAGACACACTCTCACAAACGCAGACACACACACAGACAGACTCACTCTCACACACACACACATAAACACACTCTCACACACACACAGACACACTCTCACAAGCACACACATACACTCACACACACACACAGACACACACACACAGACTCACTCTCACACACACACGCACGCACGCACACACACATACTCTCTCTCACACACACACACACAGACCCACTCTCTCACACACACACAGACTCACACTCTCTCTCTTACACACACACACACACACACACAGGCCCACTCTCTCTCACATACAGACACACACACACATGCCACACTCACACACACACACACGCATGCCCTCTCAAGTGCGCATGTACATGCACACACATATACACACACACACTCACACTCATACACACTCACGTATATGCCCTCAAACTCACATACACTCTCTCAAGTGTGCACGCACACACACACAGAAACACACACACACACGTGCACACACACATGCACACACAAACACACATCTATGGGGTGAATCATTCCATCCAAGATGTTTCTTTATTTCAGATATATTCTATTTTGTTCAAAAACACAACTTGTAGTCAGAGTCAGTCAGTGTGACATCTTATGAATTCCAGCTTTTGGGATAGAACCAGCCTGATTCCAAGCTAAAACTCTGAGAGAGAATCTGAACAAAGCCTCACACCTGTAATTCAGTGTCTGAGCTGGAATGTCTCCTTTTGTACATTCCTATGGCTCTGCCTGGTTGCAATGAAGACGCAGCTCTGACATTAATTTTATAAACACTTTACTCACCGTTTTGGTCACCTGCAGAGACTTATCACCTGACGCTCCACTAACACCAGTTGTACGATCTTTTGATCTCTCTGTCCTTGATCTCTCTGCCTATAAACTCTGTGTCTGTGTGCCCTGCTCTCTCACTGCATCTGCTGAAGGGGCTGCACTCTGAAAGCTTGTGTGATTCTAAATAAACCTGTTGGGCTATAACCTGGTACTGTGTGACTTCTGACTTTGTCCATCCCAGTCCAATATCGGCACCTCCACATATTGTGGAGATGTTCCTGGATTTTAATAGCCGGGCAAAAGAATCTCAGTCAGAGGGAGAGATATAGGCATTGGGCAAATGATTTACTTATTTCTTTTTAATCAAATGGCAGACATTCCACTGCTGTCCTCTTGGACATATTGACCTGAATCTGCCAACACTGGGCATAATGCGGCTGCCTGTGGTTAGGACTTTAACGGATGAGTGCTTTGAAAGTCAAGTTCTGCCACTCCACCATGAACCTTATCAAAAGTGTACATGCCTTTTAAATTGGTCAACTTGTTTCACATTATTACCTTCACCCAACAAAGGAAGATATGGGGCATAGTTTAAAAGTAAGGGCCTGACTGCACAGGAGAGATGTTAGGAAGCGCTTCTACACAAAAAGGTGGTAGTTTTTTAGAATTCTCTTCTTGATGCTACATCAGTTTGTTAATTTTCAGTCTGAGATAGATAATTTTTTGTTAAGCAAAAGATACTAAGGGATATGGGCCAAAGGCAATTATATGGAGTTAGACCACTGATCAGCCATGATCTCATTGAATGGCACAACAAGTTCAAGGGGCTGAATGGCCTATTCCTATTCACATGTTCGTATAAAAAGCAGCTTTCACCAGGTTTCTTCAACAACGTCTTCGACAATTACAAATTTTCACTCTGAAGTGTTTTCCACTTTCTTGGTAGCTTTTTTTTATGTGCAGGGTTCTATTAGCCATTTGAAGATATTGTGCAAATTCATTTCCAAGACTCTTCTGAGGAGAAATGAAATAAATTACTTAACATAGGAATTTAGGAGACAATCAGCCCCTCAATAATGCTCTATTTTTTCAATCAGATGATTGATCTGTACCTCAACTCATCTGCTGACCTTGGTTCTGCATCATTTGTTATTTTTACCTAACAAAAAGCTGTACATTTCAGTCATGGAAGTTCCAATTGTCTCAGGATCCGTAGCTTTTCAGGGATGAGAATTGTAGAGTTTTAGCACCCTTTGTGTGAAGAATGCTTCCTGATTTCACTGCTGTAAGATCTCTCATTCTATTTTTGTAATGTACATTTCATTGTGCTTGATTTCACCAACGGGGATAATGGTTTGTGTATATCCTATCAAATTTTTTTTAACATTTTAAAAACCTTAGTGAGATCACCCCTCAATCTTTAAGAAATGCAAGTTAACCCTATGCCATCTGGTTTGCTAGTATAACTCTCTAAACCCCTATATCATTCTGGTATATCTGTGTTGGGCGCTGTCTAAAGCCAATTTATCCTTCCTTAAAAGACAATGTTCATATTGAATGTACTACTCCAGATATGGTCTGACAAAGGCTCTGTACAACTGAGGCTGCAAATTCTTTAACGAAAACAGAAGTTGCTGGAAAAGCTCAGCAGATCTGGCAGCATCTGTGGAGAGAAGTCAGAATCAATGTTTCAGGCTGAGTGATCCTTCCTCAGAAGTGAACTGAACTGAAATGAAATTTCTTTCCTTTATATTTCAGCTCCTTTAAGCTCGAGGCTAGCATTTTTTTGATTGTCCTTTGTTCTTGTCTACCAGCTTTTAACTACCTGTGTATTTCACAACTTCTAGTTATTTGCCATTAAGAAAATACTCTGATTATTTTATTTGAGTTCAGTGTGATTGATATCACAATTGTTCACAATCTGTTATAAGTTAGCTGACTCACTTTCAAAGGCATGATGGTTTCCAAGATTATCTTGTAGAACAATGTTTTAACATACAATGAGTAGAAGAAAATTTAAAACTTGGGTCTTTTTTCAAACTTAAACTTAAAATGATGCATTGCATGAATTTAACTTTTTAAATTTCACCTTGCTAAGCATAGAAAGCAGAAAACTGATAGCCAGAAACTGCCAATAATTGTTTACACTTTACATATTCCTATTACATCAATCCGTCATCATGTAAATTGATCTAAATGGAAATTGCTTGAATAGAACCATATTAAAAATTGGCCTACCATACTTTTTAATGTAGTGTTTTCATATTGCATATTTATTATTGTGTTATATTGTTAAATTCTTCAGGTTCATTGTTATCATTGGAGATGTTCATTTCATTGATTATTAACCTATTAAAAGATATTTTATTTAAATAAATTTTCATCTCAGGTATCTGCTGAAAAAGAATAGAAATGTCAGCACTGGAGAATGGATCACAGTCTATTTATATTCATATATTCTCCTCCAAACTGTCTTTTATCGGCTTTGTTTAGTGAGTCAGCACTAAAGATGAATTCTCATACAATCTTACTTTAGCCAAGACAATTGCACAATGTTTATTTCCGTTTACAACTCCTCAGATACTGAAGCAGTCCATGTTCACATGCAACGAAACCTGAATAATATTCAGGTTGGACTTAGAAGGGGTGCATAACATTACTGCCACAGAAGTGCCAGATAGTGACCATCTCTAACAAGATGGAATTCTGCCATTGGCATTACCATCGCTGAATCCTCCACTATCAATATCCTGGGCTTTATCAATGATCAGAAACTGAACTGGACCAGCCTGTGGCTACAAGAGTAGGTCAGAGCCAGGGAACACCAGAACAAGAAATTTGCCAACTGACTCCTCAAACTCTGTCCATCATTTACAAGGCAGAAGTTGGGACCGTGGTAGAATATTCTCCCCTTGCCTGGATGAGTGCAACTCTAAAAACGCTCATGAAATTTGACATCGTCTAGGACAAAGCAGCCTGCTGGATTGGCACCCAATCTAACACATTCAAGATGAATTCCCTTCACCACTGTTACACAGTAGCAGCAGTGTGTACCATGTCAAAGATTAATTGCAGAAATTCACAAAGACCCTGAGACAGGGTCCAAACCTGCAAGCTCTACCAACTAGTAGGAAAAGGGCAGTAGGTACATGGGAACATGATCACCAGCACTTTCACCTCCAAGTCACTCACTACCTTGTCTTGGAAATATGTTGCCATTCCTTCAGTGTCTCTGGGTCAAAATGATAACACTCGCTTCCTTAAGAGCATTGCGGGTCTACCTCCATCCTAAGGACTGCCGTGCCTCAAGAAGACAGCTGACCACCACTTTCTCAAGAAATGGGTAATAAATACTGGTCCTGTCTGCAAAGATCATGTCTTTTGAACATGGAGCAGTACACGATAGGAACAGGCCCTTCAGCCCACCATATCTGTGCCAACCATGATGTCATTCTAAATTGATCCTGCCTGCTCATGGTCTGTATCCCTCTATTCCCTGCTTGTTCATGAGTCTGTCTACATGCATCTTAAACATTGCTATCATACCTACTTCTACCACCACTTCAGAAGCATATTCCAGGCACCTACCACCCTCTGTATTAAAAAAAAGCCTCACATGTCTCCTTTAAACTTTCATCCTTTCACCTTAACTCTGTTCCCTCAGGGAAATTGACATTTCCACCCTGAGAAAAGACTCTGACTATCCAACCTTTGTGTGCCTCTCTTAATTTTAAATATTTCTATCAGTTTGCCCCTCAGCGTCTGACACTCTAGTGAAAACGATCCAAGGTTGTCCAACATCCCGTTTAGCTAATAGACTACAATCCAGTTAACATCTTGGTAAATCTCCTTTGCAATCGCTCTAAAACCTCCATATCTTTCCTGTAATATGGTGACAAGAACTGCATACAATGCTCCAAATGTGGTCGAACTAAAGTTTTACACAGTTGCAGCATGTCTTTCCAAACTTTATATTCAATGCCCTGACCAATGAAGGCAAGCCTTCTTCATTACTTATGTTGCCACTTCAGGGAGCTATGGACCTGCACCCCAAGATCCCTCTGTATATCAATGCTCCTAAGGGTCCTGCCATTTACTGTGTACTTTCCTCTTGCATTTGACCTCCCAGAAAGCATCACCTGACACTCATCCAGATTAAATTGTGAATGAATAAGAAAACTCCATAGTTGGGATCTAGTACATTCTTGGTTTAATGCCAATTACCTATAAAGGCAGCTTCAGTTGTATTATGGTGGTCATTTACCCATGGCAAGTGAACGAGGAAAGCACTGCCTTTTAGTGACTCCAGACTTCTTGTTTGTTGTACATCTGTGACAGCTTTTAACAAAGTGCTTGAAACAATTTTGTCTTGTGAACTCTTGCCTATTGGGGATAGACTGAAATTCAGATCAAATGTGATAAAACTAGGCAAAATGTTCTATCAGTTGCCATTGGATCCCTACTCTCCTTCCTCCCACCCAATGTGGAGCATTGACTGTCGCTATTGTCTTCTGTCCTTTTATACACAGTTATGTGACTATTTCTGTCCACAATGAAAAGATTTGATTTGAAACATATAGTTCTTGCACATGGGGCTGGAGTTTACAGTGAGAATGGGAGGTGCAATGCTGCTCCCCACAGCCTCAGAAGAAAAATTGATCCTGAGTGGGCTGACTTTTAAAAGAAACCCATGCTCAGCAGCAATAACATACCAGAGGGAACATACCAGAAGCTAAAGGGCAGGACTTTCTGCCCTGGAGAGCTGCTAACCAATCTGATTGCTCCAGCAGCCCCAATAGTGCCAGAATTCAGTAGTGGCCACCGCTGGGACTACAAGGGGCAGAGGAAGGACAATAATGCTATGAGGTTAAGTTGCAGGCTTTTAGAGGGGGTAGAGGTCGAACATTCATGGGAGTGGGGAGTGAGGCAAATGGAAGTACGGGTTTTGGAGACCAGACAGGGAGGAACACCCAAAAGAGGGAAAAATCAGCAAAGAAAAGATCAGTAATGCTTGGATGTGAATACACTGGAAATCCATTTTGAGGTATGCAAGTTGAGTCAGAGCAGCATATGTAATGTGCCAGCTTTACGCTTCGTTTCTCTCTGGGCAAAGGGAGGTGGCATCTTGGGGCATGTACCCCTAATTTGCATTGGACACGCACATATCCACTCCTTCCCCGTCCATCCCTGTTGATGGCCTCCACATCTGTCCCAGCATTTAAAAAAAAAATGCAGTGTTAGAAGCAACCTGTGCATTCTGGTCCACCTGCCACTGCTCAATGTTTTATGGCAGTCGAGGTGAATCGATACCCTTTATTACTGCAATTAAGTCTAAGGCCTCAATAGGCCTACAGTGAGCGGTCCAACGTGTGTCTTACCCATCTCTCCCATGTTATGGTGAAGTGGTCAGGGGTGGGCTGGAAGGAGATAGGCAGCTAACTAACATATTAGTTAGCTCAATATGCACCTGGTGCATGAATCACAAAACCCATTTTTATTTTGTATTACATCCAATTAATTATTATATATCATGGACTCATAATTATGATATATAAATTTGTATGGATATGCAAATACTTGAGAAAATATTTCCCTTTACTTTAGTTGTTTAATTATTATACTTCCTGCTTTTAAATTAACAGATTTTCATACATATTCTTTGGCTTCATTCTAAGTAGCTGAATAAGATTTTAACTGAATGTTATTGATCATCAGGATTTGACGCTTCATTCAAAAGTTACATCAAATACTGTAATAAACTCTTAAGACAGATTTTACTTGCAATTTACATAGTTGCATAAATAAAGCTGTAATCAGGAATCACATTTACATAGTTGGATAGAATTATGGTCATGCTAATGTTCTGACTGGAATATATACCTTGCTTATAATTAAAGTTGTCTTCATAAATTATTTTAATTTTCTCTGTGCTTTTTTTCACATCATTGAATGTCTTTATGCTACTTTCATAAAATCTTTGACATTTTTAAATCCCTCATTGAGAGAATGGCTGATATTTATAGATATTATTTATGTAATCCAAAATTGGATCTATTTGCCTATGCGGCAGCAAGAACTGCAGATGCTGGAGTCAGAGACAACACAGTGTGGAACTGGAGGAACACAGCAGGCCAGGGAGCATCAGAGGAGCAGGAAAGTTGATGTTTCGGGTCAGGACTCTTCTTCAGAAATGGGGAGGGGGAAGGGAGCTGGAAAATAAAGAGAGAGAGGAGGGGTGGGGCTGGGGAAGGTAGGTGGGATGGTGATAGGTGAGTGCAAGTAGGGAGTGGTGGGGATTAGTCAGTGAGGTGGGAGGGGTGGATAGGTGGGAGAGAAGATGGACAGGTTGTGTCAGTTCAAAGGGGCAGGGATGAGAGGGAGGGTTGGACATGGAATGAGGCCGGGGTGGGGAGATTTTAAAACTGATGAGTTCCACATTTAGGCGATTGGGACGTAGGCTCCCGAGGCAGAATATGAGCTGCTGCTCCCCCAGTTTTTGGGTGGTGTCAATGTGACAATGCAGGAGGCTCACAATGGAGGAGTGTAATACCACTCAATGTCAAGCGGTGAACGGTAGATTCTGTCCTGTTGGAGATCACCAATTAATCATAGAATCATCAAATATGTAGAAGCAGGCTGTTCAGCCCATTGAGTCGACAGTGACCCTCTGAAGGGCATCCCACACAGACAGATCCCCCGTCTATCCACATAACCCCACATTTACCATGGCTAATCCGCCAAGCTTGTACATCCTTGGGTACAGTGTGGAAATCTTGCATGGCAAATCCACCTAACCTGTACATTAATGCCTGGGATTTACGTGGTGCAAATGTTAAGTTCTACCAATCCATCCAAGCTTGAATGTTGTCCAGATCTGACAGCATTTAGATACTTTCCGCTCCAGTGTCTGAGGAATCACGAATGGTGTTGATCATTGTGCAATCATCAGAAAACATCCCCACTTCTGAAATTATGATGGAGGAAAGCTTATTGATGAGATAGCTGAAGAAGTTTTGGGACACTACCATGAGGAACTCCTGCAGAGATGTTCTGGAGATGAGAAGACTGACTTCCAACAACAACAATATTCTATCTTTGTGCCAGATATGACTCCAACCAGTGGAGAATTTTAACCCTGATTCCCATTGACTCCAGGTTGCTAGGGAGCATGATGCTGTTATTAATCAAATGTGGCAAGGACATTCACTCTCACCTCATCTCTGGAATTCAGCTCTTTTGTCCATGATTGAACTAAGGCTGCAATAATTTCAGGAGCTGAATGACCCTGTCAGAACCCAAAGGTCAAGTATGTTTTTCCCTCTTGTTGGTTCCCTCACCACCTGCTGCTGACACAGTCTAGCAGCTATGTCCCTTATCACTCAACCAGCTTTACCAATGATTGTTCTGCTGAACCTCTCTATGTTGTCTCCATCATCAAGTGTATATCCTACACCCTCACTGTTTCCTCCAAGTGCTGTGCAACATGGAGGAGCATTGATTCAACAGATGCTCGAGGGTACTTGGTAATCAGCAGGAAGTTTTCTCACCCTAACTTGCTCTGCAATGTCCTCTAATCCCTGGACAGTTATAATCATAAGATAAGACATAGGAGCAGAAGTACGCCATTTGGGTCATCGAGTCTGCTCCACTATTCAATTGTGACATATATATATGCATATATCTCAAGCTCATTCTCCTGCCTTCTCCCTGTAACCCCTGATCCCCTTACTAATCAAGAATCTATCTATCTCTGTCTTAAATGCACTCAATGACTCGGCCTACATAGCCTCCTGTGAAAATGAGTTCCACGGATTAACCGCCCTCTGGCTGAAGAAATTCTCCCTCATCTCAGTTTTAAAGGGTCATCCTTTCAATCTGAGGCTGTGCCCTGGGGTCCTATTCTCTCCTACTAGTGGAAACATCAACTTCACGTCCACTGTATCCAGGTTTCTCAGCACTCTTTAAGTTTCAATCAGATCTGCTCCCTCATCTTTCTAAATCCCAATCAGAAGATTGGGGGAGTAGCAGAAAGCATAGGGGATTGTCAAAGAATACACTAGAATATAGATAGACTGGAGAGTTGGGCGGAGAAGTGACAGATGGAGTTCAATCCGGGCAAATGTGAGGTGATGCATTTTGGGAGGTCTAATTCTAGAGCAAACTATACTGTAAACGGAAAAGCCTTGGGAAAAGTTGATGAGCAGAGAGATCTGGGAGTTCAGGTCCATTGTACCCTGAAGGTGGCTGCACAGGTAGATAGAGTGGTCAAGAAGGCATATGGTATGCTTGCCTTCATCGGACGGGGTATTGAGTATAAGAGCTGGCAGGTCATGTTAAAATTGTACAAGACTTTGGTTCGGCTGCATTTAGAATACTGTGTACAGTTCTGGTCGCCACATTACCAAAAGGATGTGGAAGCTTTGGAGAGGGTACAGAGAAGGTTTACGAGGATGTTGCCTGGTATGGAAGGTGCTAGCTATGAAGAGAGGTTGAGTAGGTTAGGATTGTTTTCATTAGAAAAAAGGAGATTGAGGGGGGACCTGATTGAGGTCTTCAAAATCATGAAGGGTATAGACAGGGTTGATAGAGATAAGCTTTTTCCCAGGGTGAGGGATTCAATAACGAGGGGTCACGCGTTCAAGGTGAGAGGAGAAAAGTTTAAGGGGGATACACGGGGAAAGTACTTTACACAGAGGGTGTTAGGTGCCTGGAACGCGTTGCCAGCAGAGGTAGTAGAGGCAGGCATGGTAGATTCATTTAAGGTGCGTCTGGACAGATGCATAAGTAGGTGGGGAGCAGAGGGATACAGATCCTTAGGAATTGGGCGATAGGTTTAGACAGTGGATTTGGATCGGCACAGGCTTGGAGGGCCGAAGGGCCTGTTCCTGGGCTGTAAGTTTTCTTTGTTCTTTGTTCAGTACAGACCCGAAGTCCTCATCTGCTTTTCATATGACAAGCCCTTCATTCCAGGGGTCAATTTTGTTAACTTCCTTTGGACCTCCTCCAATGCCAGCACATCCTTCCTTAGATACAGGGCCTAAAACTGCTCATTATATTCCAAATGCGGAATGATCAGCTCCTTATACAGCCTCAGAAGCACATCTCTGCTCTTGTATTCTAGCCCTTTTGAAATGAATGCTAACATTGCATTTGCCTTGTTGTTTGCCAACTAAAACTGCATGTTAACCTTAACAGAATTCTGAACTAGGACTCCCAAGTCTCTTTGTGCTTCAGATTTTTTTCCTTTATTCATTCATTGGATGAAGGCGCCACTGCCTAGGCAGTATTTATTGCCCATCCCCAACTGCCCTGAGAGCAGTTCAGAGTCAACCACATTGCTGTGGGTTTGGAGTCACATGTAGGCCAGACCAGGGAAGGATGGCAGTTTCCTTCCCTAAAGGATATTAGTGAACTAGATGGCTTTTTCCCAACAATCGACAATGGATTCATGGTCATCATTAGACTTTTAATTCCAGATATTCATTAAATTCAAATTCCACCATCTGCTGTAGCAGGATTTGAACCCAGGCCCCCGAACAATATCTGGGTCTCCGGATGAACAATTCAGTGATAATACCACGAGGCCAATGCCTCCCCTTAATTTCCGTAGCCTTTCCCAGTTTAGAAAATAGTCTAAGCCTCCATAGGCTATTTCTTATTTTCTGTTCTGTTGCTGGATCTCCGAAATGGTCTCTCTGTTGGCACCCATGACTCTTAGTAACACTGACTGGGGCTGGATACCACCAATGGGATCCCTTAATGACATCAATCATGCCCTGTTTCGCCATGATCTTTCTGCTGCTGGAGTCTTTCTGCTTTTTCTCCCCATATCTGTGTAGACCTCTGATTCAACGTGACACTTCACCGATGGTAGGTGATTGATTTTCACATTGCTTGCCACGTTCTTGGCTGTGAGTTTTTCCTGCTTTGTCAGCTTCGCCTCTCTGAAGGCCATCGCCTGGGCCTTAAACTCCGTCAGCCGCTATTTTCCATCATTGCCTGGTTTCTCTTTAGGATTTCGTCCCCACTTTGGAGGTCGAATTGCAGGTCAGGCCTTGGCCTTCACCTGTAACAGTGGGCTTTTGCTGGGCTTCGGATGTTTCTTTGCCACTTGTCTACAGTTCCATAGGTCTGATCACCACGGGGTACTATCATACAGCAAGATCAGGTGCGCACTCAGGTGAGTGAACATTGACAAGATTTATTAAACTTAACTGAAAGGATGTAATGGAGGGCAAACTTTGGAAACATAAGACTCTGACTCCAGTTCCATTGGATCTGACAGCACAATGCCACTTTTTTAAAGCTTTTGCTCAATATTTATTGCTGCAGATGAAAGGTTTATGTTAGTGGAGTTGCACAGCTGCCTCACAGCGCCAGCATCTGCAGTACCTTTTATCTCTCACAGCGCCAGGGACTGGGTTCGATTCCACCCTCAGGTGACTGTCTGTGTGGAGTTTACACATTCTCCCTGTGTCTGCGTGGGTTTCCTCTAGGTGCTCCGGTTTCCTCCCATAGTCCAAAGCTGTGCAGGTTAGGTGGATTGGCCATGCTAAATTGCCCGTAGTGTTCAGGGATGAGTAGCTCAGGTGAGTTATAGGGGGATTGGTCTGGATGGGATGCTCCAAGGATCAGTGTGAACTTGTTGGGCCGAAGGGCCTGTTTCCACACTGTAGGGATTCTATGATACTATGGCCAGTGGAATAAATTGAAATGATTCCCTCGTTAAGAAGGAGCAGGAGAGACATTACTGAATCTTTTCTGGATATATTCCAAGAGTTTTTGTTAGGCAACATTGCCAAATCCTTGGGAGCAGCCCCCTGATGAAACCATTTTCAGCACATTTTTTTATAACAAAACCATTCAGTAAAATGAGAACTAGTAAAACAATGCAATTCCTCCCTAACTTCTCTCTGAAGTGAATCGCAGAGGTGCCTGGGAAATTATTCTTTAACAGCCAGGAATTCCATGGCTGGCAACTTAGGTTGTGATTTTTTTGACAAGCCAAATTCTCAGTTTTAATTTAAATCAGAAATCAAATGACACCAGATTACAGTCCAACAGGTTTATTTGAAAACACAAGCTTTCATAGCCTCGCTCCTTCTTCATATGTTAATGAGAGAGGTGGAATCAGACATAGAATTTATAAGTAAAAGATGAAAGGGACACACCACTGATGAGGATGTATTAATCAACCTAAGATGGTGTTACATCTTATGCATATGTAAACCCCTGAATTTCTTACAATTCACGGTCCTGAGAGAACTAAAGGTTTTATCAGTGTAAAGAAGAAGTGACATTTTAGGTCAGACAATGCATGTTAGGTGTGAGGCCTTGTTTAGAATCTGTCTGTGTTTCGGTTTGGAGTCAGACTGGTTTCTTCTCTAAAGTAGGAAATTATAAAACGCCACATTGACTGACTGTCTATATATTGTGTGCTTTTTGAACAAAGTATAATGTATCAGGTTTGTGTGTGTGTGTGTGTGTGTGTGTGTGTGTGTGTGTGCGCGCGCATGTGAGGGTGCGTGTGTGTGAGAGAGTATATAGTGTAGTGGGGTCACCTGTAGTGCAACACGAACCCAAGATCCTGGTTGAGGCCATCCTCATGTGTACTGAACTTGCCTATCAGCCTCAACTCAGCGACTCTGTGTTGCTGTGTATCCTGAAGTCTACCTTGGCGGCCTATCACTTGAAGATCCGAGGCCGAATGTCCTTGACTACTGAAGCCCACATAGATGCTGTGCAAAAGTCAAGGAACATAATGGTCCTGATATTTGTGGATCAGGAGAACATGTTTGTGAGAGAGAATCGTGCAGCTCTCGAGATCACAGAAGTTCTGTTGAACTTAACAACGGGACATTGGCAGCTGCCAAGATTCACACGTTTGCTGGCTGTCAGGCCTGAGAACCATCAGTAGAAGTCCTCAGCTTGTGACCACTGGGAATATTCCACAGCAAAGGCAGAAGACCATAAGGGGAGAACAGAAAGGGGGAAGTCAATAAGAAATGGACACGAAATGGAAGATCACTGTGTATAAAAGGGAGTGGGGGGGGGACCAACAATGTTCATGAATAGGCACTGTTGGCAAAGATTGAGGGCATGAAGAGATGTTGGCAAAGATCATGGGGCAGAAGAGTGGCTTCAGTAAAGCTTTGGGGGCATGCAGAGACAGGGCAGCAAAGCTCATGGAGTCTAGGCATGGTGTTAGAAACTGAGGGACATAAAGGAAGGTTGGCAAATGTTGTGGAGCATAAGGCTTGGGATCTGGAGTTTTCTGAAAAGTAATAGCTGAGTTGCTCGAGTTTCCTCAGAAGTGCTGCTGATCGTCTTTGGCAGCTATAAAAGCACTCACACGTTTCAAACCACCAGCTTCTGGGTTAATAAAACTACCAACCTTTCCCTGAGCCTTGGGAAATTTGCCTGGCCAGTACTAAATTCATGTCAGCCTCCCAAATGAACTGTGAAGCTTGATATAAATATTATGTGGTGCAGTCTCATGCACAAGTACCAGGTAATTTAAAAGAAAAATCACCTCCAAGGCATTAGGTTGCAAAACTGTGTTGGACAGAAGAATAATTCATTTCCGTATTCCCATCATTACTTGTGCTGCAGATCGTGATGGTTTTACGTTTTCCATGTTTTTTTTTGTCAAGGCACATTTAATTGTGTTATTTTGTTTTTTATTCCTATTTCTTACACAAGGGTTTCCTTCATTTTATTGAACTAGTGATTGCAACCGATATTTCATTTGTAGGCTAATTTGCAAAGACTTACTACTTCAAAGATTACATTATTCCAGAAGCAAGTATTGATGCAAACAATGCTGTAGTTACAGATTAGCATTTCTCCATTTAGCAGTTCCAGGCATGTTTGCAGAAGTGATGACTTTTCATACAGTGTGCTCTTTTGCTAAGTTCTTGATTGGCCTTTTAACCATTACTCTTTTTTGCCAAAAGCGAAGCCGAAATGGGATATGAGAATTGAGTTGTGTATGATGGTCTATGCATTTTGTGTTTGGATTTTGGAAGGAGGAATATATTCAGCAGCTTATTACCAGATATAAGAATCAGTTACATTAATAGTGGGATCTCAACCAAGCTTGCCAGTGTGTGTTACAATGACACAGAAGCTGTACATCTTCACTGGAAGTAACAACAGAGGGCTGCTGCACTGAAATGAATGCTGCGCTTGACTTTCATTCTCCCACATAACCATCTGTGTTAACAATTTCAATTTCCAATGTCATCACAACAGCATGTGCAGCTGAAAGCAAGTTTGAAGATGCTGAACTGTTAGATTCAAAGTCAACTGCTAACAATGGCAGATTGAAAACAATGTTCAAATTGCTTCCTGTACCACACGATTTTCCCAATAGGAATGACTGATGATATGGTTATGGTAGCATGTTTGAAACACATACACTCATTTTAGAAAATGTCTTGCACACAGCACAGGTGCACTTACATCCTGTGTATTTTCACTTTGAAAAGATTACAACCATCCAATGTCAAACTTTACACTCTTCCCCCTCCACCAAACGTTGAATCCTGGCATAAAATTATCAAGCAAAATTCATTTTAGTGCAGCTTCTAAAGTCTTTGCCCAGCTGTGTTGTGGGTGGATGCAGCAGGTTGATACCTGCAAGTGTCCATGCAGAGAGGACATGTTGGATCTGGCCTTAATCTTCACCTAGAATGGGGCTGCATCCTTTTGGTCCCTTCGCCCATGATGCTGCAAGCTGTACGTCTTAGTTATTGGCTGGATACATTCCCTGCTGCTGGCCGGGTATAGTTAATCTGATTGGTCGAGCTGAACACAACTTTTCTCCATAACAGAAAGGGGTGGGGGTGTGTGTGCAGAATTAAATGGATGGGTTTGGGGTTGGCCATATGTTCAAAGGACTGATCTGACAGAGTTTCATGCAGTGCCATCCCACTTTAGCTTCAGTGCATTCAGCTGACCAGGAGAAATCCCTTTGGGAGAGGTTTATTAAAGTGGTAGGAAAAAAAGTACCAGCTATTTCAATACGGCTATCTCAATTAAACACCTGAATGTACGTGTTTTGACTGTTACCTGGCACTTACCAGTGAAAACAACTTGAGGCAACAATGAGCATTGATTGGACTGGGCAAAAGACAAACAAAAATAAAACCCTTTTAAATGATCAAATCTCATACCCACTTCTTTTCGAAGTGAATAAACAATTGGTGAGTGAACTTGCTGGTGCAGCATGGTGGCTCAGTGGTTAGCACTGCTGCCTCACATCACCAACGTTCTGAGTCCAATTCCACCCTTGGGAAACTGTGTGGAGTTTGCATGCTCTCCCTGTGTCTTTGTGGGTTTCCTCTAGGTGCTCTGGTTTCCTCCCATGTTCAAAGTGTGTAAGATAGGTGGATTGGCTATGCTATGTTGACCATGATGTGCAGGGTAGGTGGATTAGCCATGAGAAATGCAGGATAATGGGAGTGGGTCTGTATGGGATGCTCTTTGAAGGGTTGGTGTGGGCTGAATGGCCTGCTTCTGCACTGTAGGGATGCCATGACGTATTCTAAGGCTGTGTTCCCACTACTAGGCAGACAGTTTCTACTTCTCTGAAGTTTTGAGAGTGAGATCCACATTTCCTATCTGTCAAATATCAGGGCAACATGGTGCTACTTGTACAATTTATGTTGAATCTCAGATGAAGGTGAGCAACAACTGTAACACCAGGACCAGCAACAGCACAATCAGCACAGCACAGTCCTCACCCACCTGCAATTCCATTGGATAGAGTTGCTGCTTCCAGGAGCTGTCAGCCCCAAAACAGGATTCCCAGCCCCAGATCAGGTATCGTGTCAGATGGTCATTTGCAAACTCTTTGAGGAGACCTGCTGCCAGTTGCTGTTCACAGTGCCTCTTTGGGGAAGGGGCAGAGAAGGGAGATCAACATGTGGAGGAGAAAGGGAAAATTAATGCGGTCAGGGTCCTAACAGCAGTCCATATAGCTGCCTGGGATGCCTCAAATAGCCTAATACTGGCCATTTCAGATATATTGAAGCAGCGAACCTTCCACCGAGCAAATCCTGAGTCTACTTATTCCTCCCCCAACCCCACCCATCTCCCAACATTAAACAACATGTCCCTGACTCAGGTACCAATTACTCACCTTCAACATCTGTCTCTCTATTCCACATAAATGTGAAGGCTGGGTACTAGACAAAATTGATTGATATTGGAAAATGGTGCAAGACAAATAACTTTAATCTTACAGAAAAATCAAGCAGAAATTAAATAATCCAGCATTGTGTTAAACAGCTATTTACATATATTTGTTCAACTCCAGATCTTTACTCTTCTTTTTCCTACACCTATGACATGGTGCTAACCCTATGTATTCCACAGAGCTTGAGGCAGGTTCTAGGTTCTATGTGTAATTATTCCACATGCCATTGCATTTGATAAGTTTAAGTGTATATCATAGCCTGTCAGAGGGGGATGTGAGGTGCCTGGATAGGACTGAGTGTAAAATAAATTGATTTAAGGAGTGATTTGTAACAGTTGTCTAAGGCCTTTCTGCTGAAGTTAAATGGGGGTCCGAGGAACCCCCACCCACAAAGCCTCGAATATCTTGTGTAACTGTGATCTTGTATAAGAAAGAAATGCCCGGGGTTAGTTTATTGGATAGAGTCAAATACCAAAGTTTGTTTGTTTCTCCTTATGCTACTGTTCAGAACCGAACTGCCTCAGTGACTGTATATATTTTTATGAATAAAATATACTTTTGAAATAAAAAGGTTTGTAACAGTTTGGGCAAGTAGAGTGAGGGGAATGGAAGTGGGATGCATATCTGGACATATTTGAATGCCCCTCACACTTATTTTGAAATAATTAAGTTACTACAACTCTTCCATCACTTCCACATGTGTGGGATGCTGCTCTGCTGCTGTTAAGTATATCAGCAACTTCTAACCATTTTCTCTATGGCAGCTTTATGCCTCACATCAGGAGGGAAGAGAAGGTCCCAGAGGGCTTTGCAGCTTGTAGCATCAGCTCTAGGAAGATGGTGTGAGTCGACTCTGCAATTTCCTGTTGTTTGGAAACATCTGGACAACTTTTCTTTTGCAGAAATAGCCTCAAATGGATTGTCCTTGTGCGTACTCACACTAGTTGGTTGGCAAACCCAGAAATCAGATGCAAAATGCAACAGAACAGTAAAATGCCATGGGCAAACATACAGCTGAAACATCTGGATTACCCACTGCTAGCATGTGGAGCACTTAAAATCCAACCCAATGATATTGATGTTCCTTTGGTTGTGTGCTTGTGCGCATCACGCACTGTTCTAGCAGATATGTAATAAGGAAGAATCTGTTACGGGCCAGACCAAACCCCCTCAAAATATATTAAGAAGGTAGTGTAGACTCTAACTTTTTCTTATTTTAGAGGCATAAGGTGTGCATTCCAGATGCAATATGATTGGTCAAGCTACTCGACGTTCAGCAAAACACAACTTATTCGTACACTATAGCTGTAACTCTGTTGGAAAACCCAACAGAATAATAGATCCAGTAACTATTACTAATTAATTGTTCCAATATAGTAATGTTCCATAAACATACTCTTGCAAAAGGCAAAATCAGAAAAAAATTTTCTCACATGCAACTCCAGCAGCCCAGGAAGATAAACAGCATCAGAACTCTGAGACAGTGTAGCAGGGAGAAATGTACTACAGCAACAGACCCAGCAATAACTATTACTGACCAGGAAACTAAAAATTCTGGTTCTGTGAGAGCTTGACCACACCCGTTCAGTCTGACTCTATTGTTCCAACTTTATATTTAAAAAAAGACGCCTCACAGGGAGTTTACTTTACAAGTTTTCAAGAGACATCTTGGCATCTCTGTCTTAGAACTCTACTTTAAGAAAAAAGGACAAAATAGTCCTCTTAAAGCCATAATATTGTCACAAATTAAAGAGGTAACTCACTCTCAGCAATCAAGGAACACTGACAGGCTCTGTTTTCCATGTTGTTGTTTTACTAAGAAAGCCTCAAAAAAATGTTGAAACGCAGGATCACGTATTAAGGTCACATGACCAAAGAGGCACTCTATTATAAGATAACAAGGTGTAGAGCTGGATGAACACAGCAGGCCAAGTAGCATCAGAGGAGCAGGAAAGCTGACGTTTGAGGTCAAGACCCTTCTTCATAAAAAGGGTCTGAAGTTTTCTGAAGAAGGGTCTAGGCCCGAAATGTCAGCCTTCCTGCTCCTCTGATGTTGCTTGGCCTGCTGTGTTCATCCAGCTCTACACCTTGTTATCTCTGATTCTCCAGCATCTGCAGTTCCTACTATCTCAGGCACTCTATTAGCCTTGTTCAAGTCACAAATTAAGAATCGCATTGGCTATATTTGGGTTCTTAGTTAGCTGCATGGTGTGACATTTTTAGACACCACTATTCTATCCTACATCAACATAACCACCAAAAATAAAAACTAGGATACGTTAGAAACACATTGAACATCATTTAGCATCTGTGGAGAGAACTTCCAGAATTACTTCTATTTCATTTTTGTAACATTTATAATTACTTTTGTTTTCCTTTGAAATTTAATCTCCCCACTATTCTACTTTGTACCATTTATAGAATCCCTACAGTGTGGAAGAAGGTCATTTGACCCTCTGAGTCCACACCGACCCTCCAAGTCCACACTGACCCTCTGAAGAGCATCCCACCCTTTCCCTGTAATGCTGCATTTCCCATGGCTAATCCACCTAGTCTGCACATCCCCGGACACTATGGAGCAAGTTGGAATGGCCAATCCACCTAACCTGCACATCTTTCAACTGTGGGAAGAAACCGGAGCATCTGGAGGAAAGCCACACAGACACTGGAAAACACGCAAATTCTAGACAGACAGTTGCCTGAGGGTTGAATCAAACCCAGGTCCCTGGCACTGTGAGGCAGCAGTGCTAACCACTGAGCTCTCATTATCATTCTGGTTTATACCACAAAATTAAATAATAATCACCTCAACACTGGCACTTGGAGTAGAATCCAGGAGTACACTTTAATTAGGACCCTAAGCAAAATAATCTCCAGGTTCAAGAGTGGCAGTTTGAGAATATAGCAACGATAGATGTTTAATTTAAGATTGGAGGCAGCAGAACCCCATCCACTGCATAATTCTTTTCATTGTTTTCTCCAAAAATAGGTAGTCTAGACCCTAAAATTTTTGTGCACGAGTGTTACATCTGTTATTACCAGCTTTCTGAAAGTGGTGCAGGGTAAAATCTGTCCTCAGCAGTTCACACATCACCTGCTTAAATTGAGATGTTCAAGCTGCCAGCACTGTCATGGATAAGGCAAAGGTGATTAAATAATTAACAATAAATGAAAATTAAACATTACTGTGAAGAAAAACTAAATCTTGCATAGTAAAGAGAAGTTTGCAGATCTTTAAAAATACTTTTAATGGGATTGGGTCTGGAGAACTCTCAAGATATGGCCTTACTTAAATACCTAAATCTCTAAAAATTACAAGAAAAGGCTGTTTGTTTCTGTGAGAGTTGAAATAAGCTATGATGGTATTTAAGTTGTCCACCGTTGAAAAATGAAATATTTTTGTCATATTTCTCATATTTTGTCATATCTATGTCATTTAGAGGTTAAAGAAAACTTGAGATTTGAAGTTATTTAAATCCCCTGCTTTTTAAGCTTGTCTGTCAGTGAGAACTATACAGAAAACTAACTGTTCTGACAATTACATTAGCTGTTTGTTGACATTGCATTCAGGGATAGCTTTAAGTTACTTTTAATGCTTGGCTGGCTATCACAAGCCATCATTATGGAAGGGGGTTTCACATTCACAGTCTGGTTGACAGCTTAAGAGGTTATTAAAGGATTAGCTGTTTCATCTCAATATGGGTCTTGAGCCCTGCCCCTGGTGAATAATGTGAAAGTTAGCATGGAGGGTGTAAGGCCATGGTGGTTGTAAAGGCAAAGGGTGGTGGGTGGGTCAGCATGTTTTGCTTTAAGTTTGAATTGGGTCCTTAAGGGAACATGGGAGAATGTGGGTCTGAGATGGAACTTAGAAAGTATGAGGTTCCATTAAGAGTGCTTGGTGTCCATGAGTTTGATACATTGGAGTGCCAGAGGAACCAGTGTAAAGGGTTGGCAATGTGTTGACACGGATGGATTTGAATATGTGAGGACTGATGACTAGAGACATCTCTAGCTGATGGCTTAACAAAACAACTGCGATGAAGTGCCAGAGAATTGATGTGGCCTTTTAAGCAGCCCACCTTGGCACATAACAGTTGCTGTGGCACCCTGTGCACTGCATCCAGGGAGTTTCCGGGCCTAATTCCGTTTCTCCTCCATCACCACAAACGGTTCTATCCAGGAGAGTTTCTTCTGTGCGGCTGTGGAATGTTCGAAGACTTCCCGATTTGAGCTACCTGCCTCAGGAGCGAAAATCTGGGCCATTACGTTTAAAAAAATAGTTTGTAGTTTAATGACTGTTCCTGCTGTCAGTGCAAATGTTCTGTTCAATACTGCTCGCTGGTGCTATTAATAGCCGAGGCATCACTGAATCAGTGGTTTGAGAGTTGCCCCCGAGGACATCATAGAGCTACCACCTTCTTATCAGCTTCCTTGCAGGGAGTCCAGCACAACTGATGGAAAAGTACTGAAGAAAAATATTCAGCGATAATCTTAAAAAAGGGGCTCAGGCAAAATGAATAGCTGCTCGGAAAATTGCAGTGGGGTAAGCACAGTTTTTGTTGCTAGATTTTCATCTCCATTTTGATTGTTCAAACAGTTTTCTGGCTAAATGTTCACTTATGCTCCAAAAAATGGGCACCAATTCCTCATTTGAATGGAGCCCAAAGTTCACCTCTAATTTGGTCTCCTCTCCATTGTTGTCAAGCTTGTGTGGTCTTAGGGGAGACAAGAAGAACAATTAGGATAGGTGGTCAGGATCAGGCAGAAAATGGCAGCAATTGGGCAGGGCGATGTGGTTGGGGTTATGATCAGATTTGGGGAGGAGGGACCATTGGGTTTGTCTTGGAGCAATCCATGATATTGCTGTGGGATAGGAGGAGCACTGTTCCATATCAGCCCTTCGGTGGTTGGTCTGCAGTGGTTGGTCTCGGTATCATCTGTTTGGCTCCTAGTTGATGTGGAGTTGCTGAATGCAACTGGCACAGGCCACGTCATCAAAAACTAAAACTTCAGATTATGAACTGAAGCAAGAATTTGGATCAGTAAATTGGAGTTTTAATTCCTGTGTTGGGAACATGTCCTGGATGCCTTTGTTTGACATGGTGGACACGGTACTTTTGGCTCAATATGTGTTTTTTCTTCTGTCACAATCAAATTCTTACACCCATAACCTTCTGTTCATCTTAGTCTTTGATTTAGGTTTGTCAACAGCATGCCACTGACAGATAACAAAGCAAGACAAAGAAACAACTACCACGTTTACCTCGTATTTGTTAAGAGAAGATTTCAGTTAGCTGATTATGCAAATGATGGCCATGCAGAGCTTGGCCATATCAATAAGCCGGCCCTGAAGATTTTGCACGCTGTGAAATACAACTGAAGAATGAATGAGCACTAATCATTACAGTTCTCAGCAATGCTTCAACGAACAAAGAAGGGAGCCAAAATGTCCCATGGTGTATTTCAACACTGCCACAGTCTAGCTATCCAATTGATAGCCTGAACTAATGAGGCTCTGTGGAGTTGAATTCCTTTGGAAATGCTGAGAAGATGTTATGTCTTGGTAGTTGTGGTATAGGTCACTCTATCACAGACATGCAGATCATGTGCATAAAGATGTGTGCAAACCATATCTTTGATCAAAGGCACATTTTTGTTTTGCATTTTTTTTCAATGGAGATTGCACTATGGTTTTCGCTTTGTAAATTTCAGTGGAAAATTGCACGGTGTTGCTGTAAAACAATTGTCTGTGTTGGTGCTATGAGGCATGGGAAATAATTACAAATGCAGCAAGTAACACAGCATGTAAAATAAACGTGTGCATAGGGCAATAGGAGCAAGATATATTGATACATCAATGGGCAAAATTGTCAAAGAGTGGCAACCACAGTTGTATTTCCACGCTGTTCCTTTTTGTTTATCCTGGAACCTTACCCCCTCACCCAACCACTCTCTGTCACACTCTCTGACTGGCTTACCTTATGCACTGACCTTCTATCATTGTCAAAGCGGCTTTGTATGCTTAACCTTAGAATACAGTAGTTACTGCTATAAACTAAAAGGGCATTGGTTTGGCTGCCAATGCTGACCCTGCACTGGCTAGAAAGCTCCTTGAACAGATGTGGGCTCCACATTTCTGAAGAGAAGCAAATTGGATGATCGCACCAGAACAGTAAAGCTTTGAGGCAAGTAATTAAGAAGGGGTGGAGTAGCAATCCAATTGGGATTACCACAAATTGAAAGACTCAACCCATAGACTTTACCGGATCCAACCCAAAGTTACTCACAGCTTCCAACAGTCTTTTTTCTCCTGAACCTGAACGTCTAATGTCTGTCGAAAGTTATTTTCATTATTCTTTTAAGAATCACTGACCCAACATCAAAGCTTTAGGCCAGCCATTCATTCTCCCAGTCACACCAGGGTGAATCCTCCAGTATCCTAAATCTCCACAGGTCACATCTCTTCAACCAAAGAATCAGCTCTCACCAGCATCCTGCCCAACAGCTAACAGCAAACAGCAAACAGCATTTCCCTCTTTTGGGCTCCAAACTCATCCTTTGCCTTGGTTCTGTTAATATCCATTATGTCTCTCACTTCTTCTCCAAACTATAACCAGACTGGTCTGATACTGGACTGAAAGAATTTTTACAGCTTTGCTCTATATCTTTCAATGCTCTCATTTCTAGAATCCTTTTTGCTGCTTTGACTATCCTTTTAACATGTTACCGAATATTCTTATTCATGTCTATGATAGCAGCCCTCAAATTATTTCCGGGAGACCTTTCAGGAATGTGAAATTGTCAATGCTTTATCACTGTTATTGCACAAAATCAATGCTACAAATATTACAATTATTATCTCCAAGAGTGATTTTACCATAGATGAGTGATATTATATCTCTATTGTTAAATATTTGAAGGAGTCTAAAATCACATTTTGGAAATAATTTGGAGAAAGTAGACACAAAATGGCTCTCCTTAATTATACCACTGTTGGGTATGATGACAGACAACTGCAAGCAGCATGTTCCATTTTCTTGGCGGAAAAAGGTAGGAAATGGATTTTTTAAAAATGGAACAGAAAAAAAACATTTCTCTATAGAAGAGTCTGTATTTAAAACTACATATGCACATTCTTTCAGCAGTTCTCTTTTATACGTAGCAACTTGTCTAAATATTTTGGAACTGTTTAAAACATTGAAATTACAAACTTATATCTTTTTGAATGTTGGCGTTGTGTTGAAATGCTGTTATGCTCACAAATCTGTACTACTGCCATTGGTAAGGGCTTGCAGCCAGAAGTAAACATACAGGTAACTGACTAACTTTTCTTACACTTGGGAAATTTATGAAATAAATACTTAACTATCCAAAATGCACCCCAGCTCCTCACCCCTCACCAGCCCACACACATGGCGATATCAAGAGAGAACCACAGCAAAGTATAATGTTCAGAAAATAACCAGTTCAGAGGATAGTCTGCTATGAATGCCTGGAAACTTTGAAAAATCTAAGGAATGTTGTGGTCTACTTTTATTGAGAATTTTTCAGTTACAAGGAAAAACAAATTCCTAAGCTCTTAAATTCTTACTGACTTAGAAAGCTTATCGTCTGTATATATTCAAATATAGTTTTCAATTGCTGTGATCACTGCCAACCTGATGATGTCAGTCATCGTTTAATTGAATATTTTTCTGATTTCGCTGGTTTACATAACAGGAAGCCCGAAATACAACAGGAAAATTCCTATATTGCATATTTATTTAAAGGAAAATGCCTGTTTCTGCAGCTTATATTTATTTTTGCTTCTAGGTAAGCTCAAAACTGGGAAAATGGTGTGGTATCAAGTGCAAAATGTTATACTGTTAGAAAAGTATGTTTCTGAATGAAATTAGTGGTATACTCAGATAAACAGACAAGCTGTATTGTAGGAACTGTATGATTTGGATGGTGAATCGTCATTAGCCATTGGAAAATTATCTTGCGTTTATTATGAAAGCATAACGTCAAGGAATTCAATACAAAATTCCTGGATATATGGCTGACTTGAGTTTGCTGCAGATTAATTATAAACACTGCAGTTGCATACATGAAAATATTGAGGCAGGAATAGAAATGTTACATTTAAAGGCTACTTGCAGCCATTAGTGTACTGAGCCAATCAAAATCTTGGGCTATTTTTCAAATAGTTTGAGGTCTTTAAAGGAGTGACTTATCAGATTGTACAAAAAAAAAGTGATCATTATTTGTATGACTTGGAAAATTGCAGAAGGATCCATAAGGAAATAACATGTGAACAAAAACTCTGCTGTTTCTAAATCTGAAGAGGACCAGACTGGCCAGACCCTATAGTACTTTCTCATTCAGGATAGTGACAATAAGCTGTTGTGTGCAGAGCTCCTGGTATGTTCGTTTGGTTCAGAAGTTGGGTGAGAGGTGGCAACTTCATATGCCCAGGCAGTGTGCTCGGTCTCTGACATGATCCAGATCGAAGCGATAGTGCTGTATGTAGGACGCTCCCCGACCCAATGTGGTTGAAAGGGCACTATCCTAACATTGACTGGTCTTTAAGCTGATATGCAGGGTACCTGTCACTGTCAGTAGGCTGTCCCTGAAACTGTGGCAGCCTCTTACAGCAGGACAGGTTGAGATCAGAGATGGAGACTCAAACTATTGGAAACTGCCAATTTGAAAACTCAGAATCATAGAAGGTTTCCCTTGGGATGGCACTTGCATTCTTTTGACTAAATTCGAATTGCTTCAAGTATTTGGATGACTTAATACCATGAAGCCTAGTGGGTTTTGTCACACCAAACACACTGTATGAAACACCTACCCTACCCTTATGGTGTCTACATAGAAATATAGAAAATAGGAGCAGGTGTAGGCCTTTCAACTCCTCAAGCCTGCTTTTTCGATTTGATTTTATTTATTGTTGTCACATATACCTCAGTACGTTGAAAAGTTTTGTTTTCTGAGCAGTACAGGCAGATCATAACATACAAGGACATGCAGATCGTGGGGTGTTTAGACAGAGTGAGGCATACAAGGTTATGGCTGCACAGGAGGTGTAGAAAAGCAAGGTCAACATTTGATTTGAAATTAGAGAAGTCCATTCAGAAGTCTAATAACAGCAGGGAAGAAGTTGCCCTTGAACCTGTTGGTTTGTGTTTTTAAGCTTCTGTATCTTCTGCCTGACAGAAGAGGTTGGAAGAGTGTATAACTGGGGAGGGAGAGGTCCACTGTTCAGTATGATCATGGCTGATTATCAAGCTCAATACCCTACTCCCACTTTCTCCCCCCATATCCTTTAATTCCTTTAACCACAAGAGCTATATCTACTGCTTTCTTGAAACCACAATGTTTTAGCCTCAGCCACTTTCCGTGGTAGTGAATTCCACAGGCTCACGTCTCTGTGGGTGAAGAAATTTCTTCTCATCTCAGTCCTAAAAGGTTTACCCCTTATCCTTAAATTGTGAACCCTGGTTCTGGACCTCCTACTGTTGGGAATATCCTTCCTGTGTCTAACTTGTTTGGTCCTGGTCCAAGCATGGGGCTGGATGAGCACAGCAGGTCAAGCAGCATCATAGGAGCAGGAAAACTTGACGTTTCGGGCCTAAACCCTTCATCAGAAATGATGAAGAAATGATGAAGAAATGATGATTTCATCAGAAATCACCCTTCTGATGAAGGGTTTAGGCCCGAAACGTCAAGTTTTCCTGCTCCTATGATGCTGCTTGACCTGCTGTGTTCATCCAGCCCCATGCTTGTTATCTCGGATTCTCCAGCATCTGCAGTACCTTTTATCTTTGGTCCTGGTCCAGCCCAGTCTCTCATGTCTGATTTTGCCCCTGTCATCCCTCAGTCGGTATTCACTGAAAGACTGGCACCCTTTTGTCCATGCCATCCTTGAACAATTGCTGCGCACCCCAGGCAATTGTTGGCAATTGAGGATTGACCTTCCCTGGAAATGTCATAACACAACAGTCACATAGCCATAATGCTCACGGCAAGTAATTGACACTAACGGTGCTCCCTCGCAAATACAACCCATTCTTTCACCCACCAGGCTGCAGACTTTACTCATACGTAGCTGGGTCCTTCTGAACTCCATCTAAGTCAGCACTACCCTGTCCTCAATGCCCACTGCAGAATCGCAGTTTGTCATTGTCCAGGATGGCAATATCACATACAGGCAAGCAATTGGACAAATATAGACATGAACTTCTATTTACAGGAAGCAGAAAGGAACACAACTAAAACCTACAGAGGGTGCAGTTCACTCCGACAACACCAATCTGATTTTGGCATTGCGATCAAACAATATCTACTGTCTGCTGTACCCAGTCCTTGTCTGTTGGAAGTGGTTGTCAGTGAAGCTCTCTCTGACATTGTATTTTTTGTTCAATCATAGGATGTGGACATCACTGTCTGGGCCAGAAGGCAGTTGAGAGACAACTGCATTGCTGTGGGTCTGGAGTCACATGTAGGCCAGACCAGGTAAGGATGGTGTTCCTTTCCTAAAGGACATTAGTGAATCAGATGGGTTTTTTCCCCCACAACAACTGATGATGGTTTCATGTTCAACATTTAAGTCTTAATTCCAGACTGTTATTGAATTCAAATTCCATCATCTGCTACAGTGGGATTCACACCCTGGTCTGCAGAACATTACCAGGGTCTCTGGATTAATAGTCTAGTGGGAATATCATAAGGCCATCATCTCCCTAGCGCAGCTGAGTTCTGTCGTAGACAACAGCTTTGTCCTCTCCAATGGCCTTTTCCTCAGTGCCACGTGTGCACAGTTGATGGTATCCTGCACCTGGGGGGTGGGGTGGTGGGTGCCAGCCTTGATTCCTGAGTCCTACTGCCTGAACTGTAGCACTGACCTCATCACTGGAGAAACAAAATGAACCAGTGTGATCTTGCTCAAGCAGCATTGGTCTCCATCTTGATGTATCTGTGGGATCACGACTGAGAGATCCCACACAGGTCACTCCCTGGAAGGAGTCAGTCGTGTAGAAGTTGAGTGGCTGTGAAGGTTGACAATGGAAGTGAAAGGCCACAATCCTGCAGCCACCAGGTCCCACTCCAGCAGACACCACACATCCATCACTGCCCCAGGACATTTAGAGCCTGGGTTGGCATTGGAGGTGGGCCAGAAATGGTTGGGTTTGGAAGGTGCTAAGAATCTTACGTGAATTTCTGCAGTGCACCTTGTAGATTGACAGTGACTAGCAGCAGTGCGCACTGAGGTTCCAATCAAGTGGGCTACTCTGTCCTAGAGGTGCATTCACCCAGGCAAGTGGGGAGTATTCCATCACCCTTTTGAGTTGATGTGGAGGTGTCGATGTTGGACTGGGTTGGACAAGGTCAAAAACCACACGACACCAGGTTACAGTCCAACAGGTTTATTTGAAAACACAAGCTTTCGGAGCCTCAGTCCTTCTTCGTGTGACAACTGAGGCTCTGAAAGCTTGTGTTTTCAAATAAACCTGTTGGGCTATAACCTGGTGCCATGTGATTTCTCACTCTTGACTTGTGCCTCGTAGATGGTAGACAGTCTCTGGGGAGTCAGGAGGTGAATTACTCGCTGTGATATTCCTAACCTCTGACTTGTTCGTGTAGTCACACTATTAATTTACATGGCTAGTCTAGTTCAGTTTCTGGTCATTGGCAAACACCAGCATCATGCCAGTGGGGGAATTCAGTGATGGTGACACCATTCAATGTCAAGGAGTGGTAGTTAGATTGTATTTTATTGGAGATGGTCATTGTTTGACATTTGTGTGGCATGACACGATTTGTCACAGACTATGATGAACAATACTTAGACAAGACTACTGCTTGTAGAGTTCCCTGACTGGCGGGTTTGACTCACCAGGAGTGATGGGTGCACAGTTGCCAGACTGCTGTCAGATAGATGTTCTGAGTGTTCTGAGCAGACAACTGACAATGGCTAAACTCCTGGGCTGTGTGTGGACTGTACCTGTGCCTGACGGTACTGGGTCCTCCCACTGGCCTTGGCTGGATTGGGGGTTGGCCCCCACCTGCTTTCAGAAAATGTTGTTTGGCTGAAGACCTGTGCGGTGTGTTGCATGGGGAGCTGGCACATGCTGTGGGCGATGGAATGACACCTTTGGTGTGCCACCCACCAAGATGTCCTCCTCCCCACCCTGCACCCTACAGTCCTCAGACAGATCCCTGCTGGCAATGATGACAAGCAACCAGTCTGTGTCTGCTTTCAACAGCAGGGCCGACAACCTTTGGCTCTGGCAAGTTTGGTAAGACAGGAAGCTGAATATTAATGAGGCACGATGCGCTGTTAATAAAGCATTTGATGAGCAATAATCCTCCTGAATTGGCAACTCACCATGATCTAACAAGAAACCTGCCACACAGTGTTTTTGAAAAGAGGGAGGAGAATTCTTACGATGCAGCTGTAGTGTCCCTGCCTCTGGGCCAGGAAGCCTGAGTTCAAGCCCCACCTGCTTCAGAGGGGCATAATAATATCTCTGAATAGGTCGATTAAAAATACCTGCAAGATAGTGTGAGTTGCTGCCAACATCAAACTTCAGCCCAACCTCGAGGCTGCCACACATCTCACCATAGCCCATCCTTTAAAAACCCTGCACTTGCTGTCTGAAGACCTTAACCCTGCTTTATAATGGCAGGCAATTAAAAATGGAGACTCCCTTGTGCCTCTCTCTACTTCAGCATCTCCCACTAACCTGTTAATGCTGAACAATCACCTCCTGACCCTCCCGATCCAGGAGTCTGCCCACAGTCCTTCAATCAGTTAGAGCTCCCAGAGGCAGTCACTTCCTTTAAAATTGCCCCCTGGGCTCAATCCCAATATTTACAAAATTCCCGAACCTGCATTTAACCTCGAGGATGAGAATGGGTCATACAGATACTAGGCTGAATTTTTGTTCCTAAATTCCCCAGGCCTGAAATGTCTTCTGGCCAAAAAATAAGAGAGCAATGCCTACTCTCGAAATGCTGAACAGTTTTGATACATCTGCAATCTTAATCTTTTAGAAATCTCAAGCAATGTGGCTAGTAAATACTGAAACTGTTGTGTTAATTCAGTGACAACAGAGAATTTGTTTTTGCAAACGGCTAAAAAGAAACTAAGAAAATTCAAGCTCTTGAAATTGCAAGAAATGTTTGTAATGGAATCATCAGGAATGTTTCTGGTGAAAGAGGATAGCTCCAAAAATATGCAGAAAAGGTGCCAAGCTTGGACAAAGTGAACATTGAAAGAAAATCTCAGGGCCTTGACTTAAATTTGGAAGCAGTAACATGACTTTGAAACAAAATATTAAAGTAATGTAAAGTTCTGAGGAAGGGTCACCGAACCCGAAATGTTGACTCTGTTTTCTCCTCCGCAGATGCTGCCAGACCTGCTGAGCTTTTCCAGCAACTTTGTTTTTGTTCCTGATTTACAGCATCCGCAGTTCTTTTGGTTTTTATTAAAGTAACTCCTGGATCTGTGTGGTAACAGCCCAAGGCATATGGAGACTGGAAGAGAAACAGTATGTTAGTTATCAAGCACAAATGCAAAAAAAAAACTGTTTGACTAACATAGAACTGGTCTCCAACAAGTTCAGGGAGTGGGCTCGTGCGATATACCTGCTATATGAATTGGTCAATGAAAGTCCAGCTGCTGTAAGAGGACTCGAGGGACTGATTATACAAACTCAAATGTAAATAATCACATTAATTGTACCTTAATGAGATGTAAAAGGCTGATTGAACAGCTGCTTGCAAACCTGAGCATGCCTGAAATAAGCAGAGCAATGAAATCAGCAAATGGAGAGTATTAACTAATTAAAGTAATCACATATAACAAGCTGTAATGAACCCAACTTTATTCAAAATAACTGGAGTTCTTAAATCCTTGAGTTTTAACTCTGAAGGCTCTTAGCGTTAACACAAAGCATCCATTTTGAGCCGCTCGTATGGTGCAGTCGTAGTATCATCCCAACCTCTAGACCAGGAGGTCCAACTTCATGTCTCACCTGCCAGAGGTGTCTAATAATAACTCCAAATGGGTTGATGAGATAAGCTGACTCAGGATACAACACATGGGACTAATTGATATGGGTCTCCAATCCTCACTCCCCTCTGACAGTATACTGGAATTTCCTGATGTCATGAGATAACAAGGTATGGAGCTGGATGAACACAGCAGGCCAAGCAGCATCAAAAGAGCAGGAAGACTGATGTTTTTGGGCCTATACCCTGCTTCAGAAATGGAGGAGGGGAAGGGGGTTCTGAAATAAATAATGAGAGAGGGGGAGGCAGATAGAAGATGGATAGAGGAGAAGATAGGTAGAGAGGAGACAGACAAGTCAAAGAGGTGGGGATGGAGCCAGTAAAGGTGAGTGTAGGTGGGGAGTAAGGGAGGGGATAGGTCAGTCCAGGGAGGACGGACAGGTCAAGGGGGTGGGATGAGGTTAGTAGGTAGGAGTTGGGTGTGGGGCTTGAGGTAGGAGGAGGGGATAGGTGGGAGGAAGGACAGGTTAGGGAGGTGGGGGGGGGAGGCGAGCTGGGCTGGTTTTGGGATGCAGTAGGGGGAGGGGAGATTTTGAAGCTTGTGAAGTCCACATTGATACCATTGGGCTGTAGGGTCCCCAGTTGGAATATAAGTTGCTGTTCCTGCAACCTTTGGGTGGCATCGTTGTAGCACTGCAGGAGGCCCAGGATGGACATGTCATCTGAGGAATGGGAGGGGGAGTTGAAATGGCTTGCGACTGGGAGGTCCAGTTGTTTAGTGAGATCTGAGCGTAGGTGTTCTGCAAAGCAGTCCCCAAGCCTCTGCTTTGTTTCCCCGATGTAGAGGAGGCCACAACAGGAACAGCAGATACAGTATACCACATTAGCAGATGTGCAGGTGAACATCTGCTTGACGTGGAAAGTCTTCTTGGGGTCTGGGATTGGGGTGAGGTGGGGAGGTGTAGGGGCAGGAGTAGCACTTCCTGAGGTTGCAGGGAAAAGTGCCGAGTGTGGTGGGGCTGGAGAGGTGTGTGGTGCAGACAAGGGAGTCATGGAGAGAGTGGTCCTTCCGGAAAGCAGACAAAGGTGGGGAGGGAAAAATGTCTTTGGTGGTGGGGTCGGATTGCAGATGGCGGAAGTGTTGGAGGATGATGCGTTGGATGTGGAGGTTGGTAGGGTCGTATGTGAGGATGAGAGGGATTCTGTTTTGGTGGTTATTGCGGGGACGGGGTGTGAGGGATGAGTTGCAGGAAATGCGGGAGACATGGTCGAGGGCGTTCTCGACCACTGCGGGGGGAAGTTGCGCTCCTTGAAGTATGAGGACATCTGAGATGTACAGGAGTGGAATGCCTCATCCTGGGAGCAGATGTGGCGGAGACGAAGGAATTGGGAATAGGGGATGGCATTTTTGCAGGAAGGTGGGTGGGAGGAGGTGTATTCTAGGTAGCTGTGGGAGTCGGTGGACTTGAAATGGATATCGGTTTCTAGCTGGTTGCTGGAGATGGAGACAGAGAAGTCCAGGAAGGGGAGAGAGGTATTAGAAATTGTCCAGGTGAACTTAAGGTTGGGGTGGAAGGCGTTGGTGAAGTGGATGAACTGTTCAAGTTCCTCGTGGGAGCACGTGGCGGCGCCAATACAGTCATCAATGTAACGGAGGAAGAGGTGGGGTTTAGGGCCAGTGTAGGTACGGAAGAGGGATTGTTCCACGTAACCTACAAAGAGGCAGGCATAGCTTGGGCCCATGCGGGTACCCATGGCCACCCCCTTTGTCTGTAGGAAGTGGGAGGAATTGAAAGAGAAGTTGTAGAGGGTGAGGATGAGTTCGGCTGAGCGGATGAGTGTGTCTTTGGCATTCTTTGCCACGTGCTGTATTTGACACCACGTTTAGCATAGTTTAAATTGCCCTTCAGTAATCTGACATGCATAATACTCAGAAAGTATGCTGCTAATAAAACAAGTGCTGAGAAGCTCAGCACATCTGAGTTGCCAGGCCTGCTGAGTTCCTCTAACATTCTGTATCTGCAGTCTTTTGCTTTTATGCTGTTCATAATTTATGCAAAGCATTGACTGGAAAGAATCAACTTCTTATCTCACCAGACATCATTAATAAATAGCCACATAATACGTTCAACACTAGCGTTGTATTAGAGAAATGTGTTACAATTTTAGTTTTTGGAAATACCATTTCTTTAACATTCAGTTCCCTTTTCTGCATTTTGTCCTTCCTGTGATATGACTGGCACCTAGATTATGCCTCATTCAACAAACATTTTGAAATCTTTTTCTGTTCAGGTGCCTTCTCTCTTTTTTTTCTATCCATAGATGTTCTTGTAAATCTGTAAGAATAAGTCTGACAACCCAGGCCTCCAACAGGGCTAACAAAGTGGAATGCACTGTACCTACAACACACAGAGGCTATGGATTCCAATATCATTACCAGAGACAAATAAACTCATGAAGAGCTAATCCAGGGCAGCCAAAACACTGGAACAAAAACAAAGATGCTGGAGAAGCTCAGCTGGTCTGGCAGTATCTGTGAGGTGGGGGAGGGGGGAACAGGGTTAATATTTCAGGTCCGGTGACCCTTCGTTAGAACTGATGGTGGCTGGGAAAACGTCACATTTTATGCAGAAAATAGGGAAGTGGGTGGGGTAGGGAGTAAACAATAGGATAGAGCCTGAAGAGAGATAAAGACAGTTGGACAGATAAAGGAGTTGTTAATGATTAGGCTGGGAGGGTGAAGAGTTGTTAATGGGGACTGTTAGTGACTAACAACAGGGGGTGTGTAATGGCAGACTATGTGGTAACAAGGGCTGGTGTGTGGGGTTGGGGGCTGGGACATGGGAGAGTTTAGGCCCTAAAATGAATAAACTCAATATTGAGTCTGGAGGGCTGTAGGGTCCCCAAGAGAAAAATGAGGTGTGGTTCCTCCAGCTTGTGTTGGGCTTCACTGGAACACTGCAGCAAGCCAGAGACAGGGATGTTGGCCAGGGAGTGCGGTGGTGCATTGATTGGCAGGCAACAGGTAGTTCAGAGTCTTTTTTGCGAGCAGAACATAGCGGTTCTGCAAAGCGGTCACCGAGTCTATGCTTCGTTTCCCCAATGTAGAGAAGACCACATTGTGAGTAGCGAATGCAGTAGACTAGATTCTGGGACGTGTGGGTGAAGTGTTGCTCCACCTGGAAGTTTTTACCTAAACTGTAAAAGAAGTTTACAGGCTTCACCTATAAACACTGAACATTTACATGAACGTTATTGACTATTACCTTCTATATCCTCTTCACACAATGGGCCTTTTTTAACCAGCAGCAACAAACCTTTCATTCATTTAGTTCTGTTAACATAGTTAAACATGCTATAGTGCCTCACAGGAGTATATTAAACAACATGTTACTAAAACCTGTGAAGAGTTATTAGAGCAGATGGCCAAAAATTTAGTCAAAGACCTAGCTTTTAAGAAGTTTTCAAAGATGGAGGGGAGTTAGAGAGGAGGAAAGCAGGGAACTCCAAAGCCTAAGGTCTTGACATTTGAAGATGACAAGCATGGGGCTGGATGAACACAGCAGGTCAAGCACCATCATAGGAGCAGGAAAACTTGACGTTTCGGGCCTAAACCCTTCATCAGAAATCCCTTCATCCCTAAACCCTTCATCAGATTCTCCAGCATCTGCAGTACCTTTTAGCTCTGATTTGAAGATGACAGCCTGGTTATATCTTGCGTTCCTACAGGTCGGAATTGGAGGAACATATATTTGGAAGGTTATGGGGCTGGAGATAGTAAAAGGTGAATGGAAGGATGTGAGAATAGGATTGGAACTTTAAAATCAAGATGTTGCCTAACAGTGATCCAGTGTAGATCCATGAGCACATGGGTGAATCTGAGTTGGTGTGACTTTAGACATGGACATTTAGAGTTTTGGATGCCATTAAATTCAAGGAGAGTAGCATCTAGGAGGCTGGCAGGAATGCATTGTATTAGTCAGTTCAAGAGATGACAAAGACACGAATGTGAGCTTCAGCAGCTGAGGAGGTGATTCAAGAGAGGAGGCAATAAATGTCACAAAGGTACAGAGATGGTAAGAACTGCCGATGCTGGAGTCAGAGATAACACAGTGTGGAGCTGGAGAAACACAGCAGGCCAGGCAGCATCAGGGGAGCAGGAAAGCTGATGTTATGAGTTGGAAAAAATTTTTCTGAAGATGGGTCCTGACCTGAAACGTCAGCTTTCCTGCTCTTCCGCTGCTGCCTGGCCTGCTGTGTTCCTCGAGCTCCACACTGTGTTATTATGGAGGTCCAGATAGGCAAACTTAGCAATGTCCTGTAAGTGGTTCAAAGTTCAACGTGAGGTCCAATATAACACCAGAATAGTCAACGTTCTGGTTCAATTTCAGACAATTGCTGGAGGAGTGTTGAATTTTGTGACTAGTGACCAGAATGGGTGATAGGAATGTAACATGCAAGACCAGATCATTCGAGGAGTGGCAATTGATACTCCATCTCTTTAAGTGAAAGGAGGGAGCACTGCATTTCAGGGAGTGCTCCTACAGAAATGTGGAACCACACTTTCAGATCAGCCATGGTCTCATTGAATGGTGGAGTAGGTTTGTGGGGCTGAATGGCCTACTCATGTTCCTACGCTTACGATGGATTTGTTTAAGAGTGAAATAATAGAGGAGAGGGGAAAATATATGAAACATCAGAAATAAATTGGCTAGATATAAGCTCACAACCTTTAAAGGAATCTTAACTGAATAATTAAGTAATGAAACAGCATCACATGGAAGCAAGAGAGACTTATACAGAGGATTGACACCACATTTGCACAGCAAGAGGAGTCAAAATAACAGCAGAAACAGGGCTCTTTGGCTGAAATTTCAGAAGTATTAGGAACCCTCAGGTATTACTTCTTGAAATGTTTTTCTTCTTTTGGGGAGGCTCAAGTCATAAAGGTAAAAGTCTGCTTCAAATGTTGAAAAATGTTCTATTTTTGGGTATTTTTAAATATTCTTAGGCATTCTTGAATATTTTATATAGCATCAAAATGGATTCTGTTCATTTTGGAATTATATCCTTGGTTAATATATGCTGTTATACAAAAATCTAATTGAAGCATTTTGTTTATTAACTTGTTAATAAAGTTGTAAAATTAGTAAATCATTTCATTTATATTTTCTGTGACAAATGAAACAGTCCTAACAATTTACACATTTCCTTAAGTGCAGAAGTGCATTTTTTGAAAATAAATGTCCTGGGCCTATAAAACATCTGGGGGTTTTATGGCACCACTAAGGTTTATTACAATTAAGCAGGTGATTTGAAGGACAACAACGCTCTCAGACAGGTTCTTTTCCCATGAGAAATGTTCTGTAAACCTTGCAAATAGAATTCCCTCTTATTTTTATGTTTCTGCTTGGACCTCTGAGGTCTGTGCATTGGCAGTGATTTCTGAAATCAGCAGTCAGCTCCGCTAATGGCCATTGGTGCATGCAGACCCTTGTAGTAGATCCTCATAAGCAGCCATGCAGCTCAGAGGGAGTGTTGTTTACAAACGCAAAACCTTAAGCATTTTTGATACTGACTGACTTGACTTCAACAGATAGCAGTTATCAGGAAAATACTACTAATGTAGGTTATCTGTAAAATAAAGAGTTAAAAACAATAAAATCACTCAGCTCCATCATTCCTTCTACCATTGTGATCTGAGCTCCTTCCATCACCTTGTTGAGAACTGAATTGTCATCCCTCTGCGATTTTTGCCCCATCACTGGGGTGCCAGCTTGCTCCACCATGAGCTTGGTCAGCTATCCAGCTGTAAATTTGCTCCATCACCCAGTTGTGAACTCGCTCCACCATGAGTTTGTTCTATCGACGTCATGTCAAAAGTGGCCAACAAGTCCTGGACTGCAACTTGAGCTCAGAGTTTCAGGTTCACAGGCTGGGATACAAGCCCCATGCCACATGATCTCCTCTGTATCAGACAAACTCTTGATTTTGAGCAGTGTCAGGGTATTTTTGACAATGGGTGGATGGTCAGCCTCAGCACTGGATGTGAAGTTCTTCCCTGGCTTTCACATCGCTCAGGTGGAAGCCTGAAGCAACAATCTTCGTAGCATTTGTATAGCGTCTCAAATTCTGAAGGAGCTTTCTGCAGAATGAAGATCTACAGTGAGAGTTTCCTCATGTCAATCAATTGTTAACTTCAACATCAAATGATATCCAGTTAGTCTGCTATATGGATATATTGCGCTGTGCTGCTTACTAGTTTGCTTTTTCTGATATCCTCGCATCTGTGAATCCACTGATGATAAACACAGTTGGTGCCAATTCAAGAACTGTAGAAATTTCATTTGTTTTGAACAACTGTTTTGCTCCAGTGTTGTCCTTAAAGCTGCATAACACCGAAGTGCGTGTTGCAGTACCAAAGAGAAAGCTGTCTTATCCAGTAACTTGTATCGCGATGTTGGGTGCACCAGTTAGTTTTGGGTTATTCTGCTATATTATAAGAAATTGAAAAGAAAGCAGGTTATCTATATAAACAATGCATACCTATTGACTTTTATAGCATGAATCATATGCAAATATACATAGCACACCGGTCACATATTTCATTCACATTTACTCCTGTTCTTTTTATTACTGGTGTAGACTTAAGTATTTGGCCACTTTCGATTGCATTTATTTCCATACGTCTGTAGCTAGCATTGGTCCTATGCTTCTGCTATTTTCATAACTGTCAGTCATCTGTATGGCTTATGAGAGGAGCCAAGTGGATTCCCAGAAATGTCTAGAACGGTCTAAGCATTTAGTGATTTGTTCATTTGTTAATTTGGCTTTCTGTCGATGGTTTCTTTCTTTCTGTCTTTCTGTTCTCCTATAGGATGAAAAGTGACAGTTTCATTATTTTGTAATGAAGTAAAAGCACCTTGAGCAAAAAAAAATGCTCTGCCTGATGACAATTGTTGAATAAACCATTCATTCTGAATGACAGAATAAGCTGGGTTGTCTGGTATATTTTTAATAAGTCAGTCTGTATATTCTGTTGAAAAATCAATGTATATTTCGACAGAACTAAATCCACAGAAGGTACAATTCACTGAAATAAAAGAGCTCCCCTGAAACTCAATAAATAACTCATTTTACATAATGAACACACATACAAGGTAGACTTTTCATTTTGTCTGGTTATTTTTCGTTACTTACTTCCTGATATTTTTGCAATTTTAAGAAGGCACTTTAAGAAATAATAAAGGGTTTCCTCTATTACCCTTGGTCTTTTGTAAAGAAAATCTAACAACACAAGAATTGACTTCAAACCGATGAGTGACTGGGAAATTGAAAATTAATGATTAATCATATAATTTGATATTTGACATACTAGTCACAGGCATAGAGGGCTGGATAACTCAGTTGGTTGGAATGTGGTATTTTTTGTCAATGATTAATTCGATTCAAAACATGGCCTGGCTGAGGCAGTTTTTGGCTATAGTGTGTGCCCCTCTTCCTATTGTGATCTCATGGCGTCATGAAAAGTTGAATGGAGACGTGTGGAGGATGATGATTAATGGCTCTTGGACAATGGAGAGGATTGTGTAGAGAAGACTCATTACCAGGCATGGATATAACTGTATCCAGTTCTTGCACTTATAGTAACATAAAATACATGCAAATTACAATGTAATATATATGTGTATCCAAAATCTTGCACTTCCTGGTTCTTGTGTAATATTTACTTTTTGTAATAATGAGTGTGAAGTGTTATACTTCACAGTTGTACTTTATTGATTAGTATAATGCAAAACAGATGGAAATCAGAACTCAGGAGGATTTAATATACAGATCAGAAGTGAGGAAACTGGCTCAACAATTACAAAGGACTCCTAATGACTTTTGAGGAAAACCAATCCTGGTGATAATAGAATGGGTAAGGAGAACCTTTCAAATCCCCCAAATTCATTTTGAAAAATGTCACACTTTTTTCTCAATAACTGACATTTCTAATGTTCTAAATAAAGGTTTTAAAAAATTGATAATCATGAGTTAAATTATCTTTTAATGCTTCTTGCATGTGATTTTTATCTTTTTAGTGTAAAGTCCCAGCATTTATCAGAAAACCTTGATATTTTCCCACATGAACAACTTAAAGGATTCAATAAAATATATAGGGGAGAAAGATAAATTTGCCAATTACAGACTCTTCAGTTTGACATTATTGAGAGGGAAGCTTTTAAAAACAATACTCCAGCAGAAAAGTAATAGTTTCTTGGACGAGGTTTGAATCCCACCTGTCTGAGAGATGTGTCATACCAAATCTGAATAGATTGATTGAAAATAATTATTTCTAGATGAACAAATGAGAGCCAGCCAGGACTGGTTTAGGCAAATCATAATCGACCAACTTGATTGATTTATTCAATGAGTTAATAGAGAGACGATGATTGAGGACAACCCAATTGATTGTTTTGTGTATGTATGTATATAAAGTATGTTTATGACTTCAAAAGGCAGTAGATAAGATGCACATTAAGTGCATATAAGGCTCACTAGCATAATTTAAAACAGACAATAAAAGTGGCCATAACAACATGAGTGCTGAATTGGCAAAGGGAAGGGTTAGAGAATTGTGTTAAATTGTTGCTGTTCATAACTGAAGGGAGATATACAATAGAATTCTCCAAAGCTCAGAACGAGGAGCACTGCTGATCTTAGCATGTATTGATACTTTGGATGTGTGGGTACAGGGTACAATTTTGAATATTTCATTTAATATGACACTTGGAAGAATGGTCAACTGAAGAGAATAGTATTAGACTGTGGAAGATAGATATAGAGAAGATAAAACTCAGGGTGAGGTGACACACTTTGGGAGGAAAGAGGTGAGACAATGCAGGCTATATATTTTAAAGGATGTGCAAGGAGAGAGAAACTTGGCAATGTTGTGCAAAATTTTAGAAAGTGAAATAGATTGGGATTAACAAAACAATTCATAAAGTGTATTAATTATGCCTATCCTGCACTTTATAAATGTAGGCATAGAAAAGAAGAGTCAGAATGTTTCACTAAACCCACTTAAAATACATGTTCAACTTTAGCTAGACAACTGAATCTAATTTTTGTTATCTCACTTCTCTTCTGAGTGAGGTGGTGGTGAAGGGTTGTTTTTTGGACGGGAGACCTGTGACCAGCAGTGCTCCATAGGGATTGGTAATGGTCTAATTTTTTTTATCATTTATATAAGTGATTTGGATGAGAATTTAAGACACTTGGTTAGTAAGTTTGCAGATGACACCAAATTGGTGATAGAATGGATAATGGATAAGGGTATCTAAGATTACAAAGATCAATTGGGTCAATGGGCTGAGGAGTGGGAGATAGAGTTTAGTTTGGATAAATTCAGGACTTATACAAGTAATTGTATGACCCTGGGTAGTGTTGCAGAACAGAGAGAGCTAGACGTTCAGATACATAACTCTGAAATTGGCATCACAGATAGACAGGGGTGAAGAATGAGTGTAGTGTGCTTGTCTTCATTGCTCAGACCTTTGAGTGTAGGAGTTGGGACGTCATGTTGAGGTTGTACAGGACATTGGTGAGGCCAATTTTGGAGTACTGCATGCAGTTCTGGTTACCCTGCTACAGGAAGGATAGTATTAAATTGGAGGGGGTTCAGAAAAGATTTACCAGTACGTTTTTGGGACTATAGGGTTTGAGTTATAAAATAGGCTGGATAGGCTGGGACTTCTTTCTCTGGAGCATAGGAGGTAAAATGAGGGGCATACATAAGTTGAATAGGAATTTTCCCTAGGGTGGAGGAGTTCAAAACTAGAAGGCATATTTTTAAGATGGCAGGAGAAAGATTTAACAAGGGCACAAGGGGCAACATTTTTTTACACAGAGAATGGTTCATACATGCAGTGAGCTGCCAGAGGAAGTGGTAGCTGCATGTACAGTCACAACATTTAAAAGACATTTGGACAGATACATGAATAGGAAAGGTTTGGAGGGATATGGGCCAAACATAAGCAAGTGGGACTGGTTTAGTTTGGGAACATGGTTGGTGTGGATTAGTTGGACCGAAGGGTCTGTTTCTGTGCTGTATGACTCTCTGAATATGAGGTCTATCCATTTAGTTGTAATTCCACATCCTTGGAACCATTCTAGTAAAACTGTTCTGTACCTTATAAATGTTTACATCTATTGTACGGTTTTACTAAAATGTCACAAGATGTAGAATTATAGTAAAATGGATAGAATTCTTTAAAGAAGAGAAGGCTAGCAGAATATTTAATGAAGATGTTTACCATCATGAAGGATTTAGTCAGATTAAGTAGTGAGAAAATTTTTCTAATAATGTAAGGGTCATTAACCAAAGAGCATAGATTTAAGTAAATTGGCAAAAGAACAAGAGGAGACACAAGAACATTTTTAATGCAATGAATGATTAAGATTTAGACAGGACTTCCTGACAGGATAGTGGATATAAATTCAATAGTTTCCGTATAAATATCATAGTTGGGTTCTGGATGCCTTTGACTGATGAGAAGAGGAAAACATATCCATGAAGATAAATATTTAATAAGTATTTAAAGTGACATAGCTCAGCAAGACTCCAGTAGAATCATCTTCTCTCAGGGTATGGTTCCATGTGATCTGGACTCATTTATGATGCACTCGAGCTTTAGCATTACAACTATTAACGCTTTTTGCTGAAGTTGCCTTCGAAAGGGAATTGGATAACAATAGTTGAATATATATAGCAAATCACCAAGATATTGAGAAGAAGCTAGGGGAGTGTACTTAATGGATCACAGTTTGAAATAATTGGGCATTCTGGGTTAGTTGAATTTCTTCGTTCTGTTCAATAGAATCATAAAATTCCACAAACCCTACAGTGGAAACAAAGCATTTGATCCATCGAGTCACACCAACTCTCTGAAGAGCATCCCACCCAGACCGACCTCCCTACCCTATCCCTGTAACCCTACATTTCCCATGGGTAATCCACTTTGCTTACATTTCCCTTGACACTAGGCGCAACTTAGCATGATCTGCACATTTTTGGGCTGTGGGAGGAAACTGGAGCACCTGGAGGAAACCCACACAGACACAGGCAGAACATATAAACTCCACACAGCCAGTTGCCCGAGACTAGCATCAAACCCAGGTCCCTGGTGCTGTGAGGCCACTAAGGCACTGTGCCGTCCTAGTAATATTCTGTGATTTTATAGTTCTAAATCTATGACCTCTGAATACGATGATTTTCTTTAACTTTCACGTGTGCTTCAATACATTTCTTCAGAGTTGAAATAAAAAGCTATTTCCAAATGTCCTTTGAGATTATAAGTGTCTTTACTTTTTCCAAAAGACTTCAAAACAAACCTATTTGAAACCAGTTACACATGTAACTTATTAACGGCTGCTTTTTCAATAAAATAAATGAACTGTTGAATTTTACTTCACGGCGAATTTAACAACATCTGTGATTAAAAGCATCTGTGATTTCATTTGTTCATGTTTAGAACATAAATCAACAGTTGCTTATTGAAAATACCAATCTTTTACACAACTGAATAGAATTTCTAAGCTATTTGAATTAACAGCTTCCTCCTGAATTCCTGCCATCAGGCTCCAAATCAATTTGATTTTTGTTTCTGACACAGTTTAAATGTTTAAGTTAACATTGCTTATACAACTTTTTGGAAACTCTGCAAGACATGTGAGTGCCTTGAGAAATATTCCTTGTGTATCAGAAGCTTTCTTTCATAAAGACCAAATAGAACTCACTCACTCGCCCACGCTCAACCAGAGTAGCTGATGTTTCTAAATCCTTCACTCTCAGATCCTGCGCAAATTTTTAGGGCCCATCACCACAATGCTGAACATTGCACAGCCCTTTCTCTCAGTGATCCCAAATGAACAAGTCTACCCAGTGCTCTCAGAAACAGTTTTATTGCGTTCTAGACTCTGATCACATCCCAACAATGTCTGAGCTTGGGGCTCCTTTTCAGGATATACAGGTTCCAACACTATTGCCAATAATATTGTATCAATATTTTCGTTGCAATTACTTGGCAGAAAAACCCACCCTTAACAAGCATCTATTTCATTCTGAACTATTCTGTGTATATTCAAAACCTTACATCGCAACCACATATTTTTACATGGCTTGTGGCTATTTACTTTGCAATGACTCTTTGTGTTTAACCTGATGTAAAGCACCAGAATCAATCAGGACTGACAACTCTGTATTGGTAAACAAATAAATGAAGTTTTACTTGGAGCAACAAATAGAACCAATATGATTGGCACCTTAGGATTAATGAGCTTTCAGATGAATTCCCTTGCTTGATATTGTTGTTTTTACTTTCAGAGGCAAATGACAGTGCAACAAAGAGATTTAATACAACAGCTAACGTCGGCATCTTTTTATGATATTACAGTGCTAAATTCCTACATGTAATTATCCCGTTCATTTGCTTCACTTCACTGCAAGTTACAATGGAAAACGGCTTATTCTTTTTCTTCAGAGATTAAGGAGGGGATAGTGATAGAATAATGTTATTGCAGCTGGATTAGTAACCCAGAGACCCAGGAAATTTACTTGGGACTTGGCTTTGAATCCATGCGTGATAGATAGTGTGTTTTGAATTCAATAAAGACCTGGAATTAAAACTCTAATGATAACCATGAAACGACTGTTGTAAAAACCCATATGGTTCATTGATGTCCTTTAGGGAAGGACATGTGCTGTCCTTACCTGGTACATGTGACTCCAGATCCACAGCAATGTGGTTGTCTCAACTACCTTCTGAAACGGTTCAGCTGTCCATTCAGATCAAGGGTAAAGAGGGATGTGCCAAAAATGCCAGGCCAGCTAGTGAAGCACACATCTCATGAATGACCAAAAAAAAAGTGACAGGTGTTGTGTGAGACAAAAATAGAAATTGCTGGAAAATCTCAGGGGGTCTCGGAGCATCTGTGGAGAGAAATCAAAGTTAACGGTTTGGTTCGAGTGAACCTTCCTTTAAAACTGTAGGGTGAGGAATTTAGCAATCTTGAGCAGAGCTCCTCCTCACTGTGCACGTAGAATTAAGGAGGAGAGAGGAAGAGAATGGGACAGTGACCTGAAGTCTAGCCATCTGAAAGCTAAAAACACTAAGTGTGTAGAAGCATTTGGAGTTGAATGACTAGCAATGGGCAATAGGTTTTATGGAATAGTCTTTCAAATATGTAACAGGAAGATGAGAGCCCAGTATATCTCTAAATACCATGTATTGTCAGATTTAGCTCAATATCTAATGAACAGCATTACGAAGAAGACCAAGCCTAAAGACAGTTAGACCTTGCATTATCCTTAACCAATCTGCTTACACGCAAACCCATGGGTATGGGCAATAAACTACAAAATGACAGATGGTGATAGCAAACGATCCACAGCTTCAAATATGATGAAGATTCAAAAACAGCTGTGAAAACATTTGGAGAAAAGACAAACTCAAAAAATCACCTTATCAAAATATCATCTGTGCGGCTTTAAGACTAGCTAGCTGCAAAAAAAAGACAAAGAGCTGAGCAGCTGCTGTGAAGGAAAAATTTCTGAACAGAAAACTCTTGCAGAGATACCACCTGAAGCACCGTAAGTCTCAGTGAAAGCCTTTTACAGTCAGTAATAGTTTAAATAAAACGTAGTAAGAACAGGAAAAGTGTACCAGCAAACAAAGGGATAAATCCGAATTGAGAGATCGCACAAACAGGCCAATAACCAGACATCTTTAGAATTCTTTGCCGTGGAGGCTGGTTGAGTTTGGATTGTTAAATGTTCAGAGCTGCGATAGCCACTACAAAGCCCTTGGGAAATCACTAATGAATCTCTTTATCGAGATCATTGAATGTGAGTCCCCTTGGTAACAGACAAAGGCCTGCCCAGCTGTGACTCATCACCTGAACCCTTTATATTAAAAAAAACCTAAGGCCATCTTGTGGTGCAGAGGTTATGTCACTACCTCTGGGCTGGGAGGCCCAGGTTCAAGTTCCACCTGCTCCAGCAATGTGCAATAACATATCTGAGCAGGTTGATTAGAAAATAGGTTAAATAAAAAAGATAACAAGGTGTTATCTCTAAATAAAAAAGATCTTTACTTTAAAATATAAGCTCTGTAAAATTTACTGTCCAAGGATAAGACTAGCTGATATACACCATGAGTAGTGGCTCTAATTCAGTGTTCAACAATTTCCAGTCAAGCTTCCTGAGTTATTACAAAGGCTGAGATAGACAGATTTTTATTTAGTAAGGGTACCAAGGTGTATTGGGCATAGGCAGGAAAATGAAGTGAGGATTATCAGATCAATAAACACATTGAATGGCAGATCAGACACCAGTGCTGCCACCCCTCCTCTACCATCTCACTGTCACCTGCGCTGGACTCACCAATGTAGGAGTTGCCACTTTTCAGGTGCCATCCCTTCACTGCTGGGCCCTCTTCGGTTGTGGTTAGTGGACTTTCTGAGAGAAATGCAGAAATGGTTACTCACAATCTGAAATAAAAACACCATGATTTTTCTTATTCCTTCATGATCCAAGGGGGAAGTCAAGGTGTTGTGATTCAGCCATTGAATTTTTAGAATGATCGAGGTTGTGTGTTTTGATTGTAATCACAGCAAACACACGGAGGTTTAAATAAGGAGAGACTAACATTGATTATAAGGAAAAAGGAACTGAGAGAGGGAGAGCTGAGAAGTTTAAACCTCTGAATGGACAAATAGAAGATTACCAACAAAATACAGACCAGAAAGATGTTGTGATAGAAATCTAGATAGACACTGAGGGCTATGGCAATAAAAAAAAAAGTACAATATACAAACAGTATACTGGAATTTCATTTTTGTTTTCTTTACTCAGTCATGGGATGAGGGTGTTACTAACTAGGCAGCATTTATTGCCCAGATGGCATTTAAGACACAGCCACATTGCTATGGATCTGGAGTCACATGTAGGCCAGACCATTTCCTTCTCTAAAGGACATTAGTGTACCAGATGGATTTTTCCATAACAAGTAGTGTTGGATTTACAGCCATCATTTTCTTTTTAACTATTGGCTTCAAATTTTATCTGCTATGATGGGATGTGAACCCAAGACCCCAGAACATTATCAAGGGTCTCTAGATTAATAGCCCATCAGTAATACCACAAGGCCATCACCTAGTCAGGATCTATGAATATAAAATAGTGGTATGTCAGTGCACCGTAAATTGATAATGTAATCAAATAATCCCAATTACTTTTTCCCTTGTAGAGTACCTTTACATTTATACCTTTCCGAAACCAATTCCTATTAAAAATAAAACATTATAATCAATTGCTCAACAAGCTGGTTTTTACAAAAGAATTGTTTTTCATCTTATCTCTCTGAAAAGCGAGAGGGCAGCAGAGCAAATAATAGATTACTGAAGGCTGCATTTTTTTTTTGCTGGAATAGTATTTGATACGTATTGCCCTTGAACATTGTTAACTGAATAGTAGATAACACTTAATGGGAGTGAGCACATGGTAGTAATGAGACTACAAGATCTCTTTTGTATTACTGTTGTTAGTTTAGGTTTGGGATTTTATATGTATGGGTTTAAAAGCAAAACCTGGCAGATTTACCACATTAATTTGAACCTAAAAGCCTAAAAAGGTAAAGAAATGATTACATTTCTATGAATTTGATGTGGAAAGGAAAACAATATATTAATGCCACTTGTATATGTAATCTGTTAAAAGTTGATTTGTTTAAACAAGCTACTTACACAATACAATATGGCATACTTTTCAAAAACTCACTACAAAAGTGTAGTCAGTCAGAAAGTAAAACCAATTTAAATCTGTCTGGGTGGCAGAATGTCTTCGAATGCAGTCATCATCTCTTTGCTAATGGAAACTGAGTTCAATTTCAATCACAACAAGCAGGATGAAAATCTTTCTTTTGATTGGAGACATGCTGCTCCATCGCACTGATGTATCAAAGCACCTTGTCAAGGAATGATAGGATGTAGCTTTGTAACCACAAATCCCCATACACTGGGTTTCCAGTTGCAGAGAGAACATCAAGGGTAGCTGTTGAGTGGAGAAGTAGCAGCTCCCCACTGGGGAAGAGAAAAAATCAGGCCATTTCTGCACTTCCTAATTGCCAGTTAGAGCACAGCATTTTCAGAACTTTGGCAATAGTTGCTTTTCTCTGATTCTTAGTCTCAGTGAAGGAACTGTCAAGTGAGTATAGCTGGTTGGGAAAAGGTGGTTGACATTTGCCGGATAAAAAAGCTATCAGGGGAAAAAAAAAGAATTTAACTTCTAACAAAATGCAACGTCCTCTCGTCGATGTGCTTTTGTAGAAAAATAAATTGCTAAAACTTCAAATGTATGAGAGAATTCAATCTGTAGAAAGGTAAGTATTAAATTACTACTGATGAGAATGAAAGTGAAGAGAATATTTAAGGATCAATTTTTATGAGTCTCTTCTGCCCAAAAGATAAACAAGAGTAGCAGTCATGTGCTGTACCTGTCCATGTCTGTGGCAAACGCTAATTGCTATCTCTGACCATTTAAATAACTATACGCTGCTTTTCTGGTCTAGCTGATCGGGATCATTCAATTGCTGATGATTATGCCCCAGTTGAAATGTGGGTATCTGGAAGGAAAATAAAAATTAATACAGAAATTGCTGGAGAAATTCAGTAGGTCTGGCAGCATCTGTGGAGAGAGAAAGCAGAGTTAATGTTTCAGGTCCAGTGACCCTTCTTCAGAACTGATTGTAGCTAGGAAAAGGTAATATATGTACTGACTAGGGTGGGAGAGGGTGAATGTGGAAGAGAGGAGGGGAGGGAAGGAGTAAGCAAACAGGTGAAGCTATGGCCCAGAGGGAGAGAAGGGATGGGAGATAATATGCAGGGAATAAGAAGCGTTGATAATGGGGACTATCATTAGTCCAAAAATGTGCAGGTTAGGTGGATTGGCCATGCTAAATTACCCATAGTCTTTAGGGATGTGTAGATTAGGTGGGTTATAGGGTGATGAGCTGGATGGGATGCTCTGAGGGTTGGTTGTGGACTTGTTGGGCTGAAGGGCGTATTTCCACACTGTAGGGATTCTATGATTTCTATGATTAGGGTGAAAATAGGTTGGCTGTGCTGAAAGCAGGCCATGTCATGATAGGATCTGATTTGTGGGAATGGGTAACAAACATGGAGGAAAGTGTTATACTTTATATAAAAACTAATGTTGAAAATCTTTTCCCTGTAGCCTTATTTTCCTGGGAGAGTTCATACTTTTGTTAATGACACAGTTTGAAATACACTAGTTACACTGTTTCTAACTAATGTCATAGCAATGACCATGCAGACCACCCTTTGGTCTTAAACTACCCACGAGCAATGTTGTGGAGAATTTTTAAAAAAGCGACATCAAGATTGTGCATTGCTAGTATTTATTGTCCATTTCTAGATGAACTGAGAAGGCAGGTAGCTAGGTGACTTCAGAAATAGTCAAGCATGTTTATAAAAAGGGCATGTTGGTTTGGAACTGGAGTCATACGCAACTATGATTGAATAAGGACTGTGGGATTGCTTTCCTAAACACAGTATCGAATTCTTTCCATTTTTACATTAATTCATGGTAACTTTTCCTGGCGACAACTTTTCATTTCCAACTTCCAAAAAATGGAATTTACATCCTCAAACAACAATGGTGGGACATGATCTTGCATTACGTGGTCTATGAGTTGAGATCTTTCAATTACTATTTCAGTTACACCATCACTGTGTTACTGCACTCTGATGACACTATGTTAAAAGCATGAGTAATTGTTGATAATATTCCAGTTCAAGCAGGTGTAAGTGACCTTTGACTTAATAAGATGAATATGGATAAACGTCAGAAAATGCGAAGAGAATTGGCTGGACTATTTCAGGCTAGAGACAAGTACTGTAACATGGTTACAGTTCGAGTTTTCCCAGTTAGTAAGTAGTCTCATTTCTGAAAAGGGAAGCAGCATCCTATCCCACGTATTTGGGTGGCAGGACGCTGTGTGGTATTTTACTGTCCGCAGATTATGAAGCCACCACTGGAACCACAGTCCAGTTGATGACAATATCCTGTCTCCCGCTGAGCTGCTGGTAAAATTGGTGGGCTAGCAGGTTGACAGCTTTGGAAGTGCGACTGATAGAGGTGGCCGTTGCTGAGTTGGCAGGAAAAAAACAAAGAGGGTGCTTTCAAGCTGATGTCCCTCAGCACCAGGCAGGTGGTGATCACTCAAAGTGGTGGAATCCACCTTCTTACACTGGTGCCTTAGTTGCAGGAGCTGTCATAAAGGAAAGGCCCATTATATTAGGCCAATAACAGGTTTAATTGGTGGCCAGGCTGCTGAGCTTCCTGTTACAAGTCCATAAGAACATAAGAAAAAGGAGTAGGAGTAGTCCATCTGGCCTGTTGAGTCTGCTCCACCATTCCATAAGATTATGACTGATCTTTTCATGGACTCATCTCCACTTATCTGCCCAGTCCCCATAACCTTTAAGTCCTTTATTGTTCAAAAATCTACCCATCTTTGCCTTAAAATCATTCAACAAGATAGCCTCAACTGCTTCACTGGGCAGGGAATTCCACAGATTTATGCCCCTTTGGGTAAAGATGTTGCTCCTCAACTCAGTCCTAAATCTGCTCCCCCTTATGTTGAGGCTATGCTCCCTAGATGTAGTTTCACTCGCCAGTGGAAACAACCTCCCTGCTTTTACCTCATCTATTCCCTTCATAATGCTTCTATAAGATCCCCTCCCCCTCATTCTTCTAAATTCCAATGAGTACAGTCCCAGTCTCCTCAATCTCTCCTCAAAATTCAACTGTCTCAACTTTGGAATGAACTTAATGAATCTCCTCTGCACCGCCTTCAGTGCCAGGACATTTTTCTCAAGTAAGGAGACCAAAACTGTACATAGTACTCCTGGTGTGGCCTCATCAGCACCCTACATAGCTGCATCATAAACCCCCTACTTTTAAAGTCCTTCCCTCTAACAATATTCTATTTGCCTTCTCAACTACCTGCTGCACCTGCAAACCAACACTGTGCTGCAGTGGTGGGAAGACAAAGTTTCCTCTTCTGATGACTTCCACTGGCCCTTACCCAGATCTTCTGCCAGGCAGCACATCTCCAAAGACTGGTGAAATTCAACCCTATCTCTTTTCCACCAAAGCACTAAATTTATAACTGAGAACAGAGGACATGTATGGAATTCATTGCAATTATTAAGCATTTTGCGATTAAAGATTGTGTTTGTTGATTGGACAATGACAATTCTTCAGTAGGCATCTGTTGGTACCTTCAGAGAGTATCCGTTAATGCCTTCAGTCAGTATCTATGATGCCCTTCAGGTAAATATCCATCTGTTCTTCCTTTGAGCAGCTGTCAGTGTCCTGAGTGAACAGGTCAGTTGATGACCACAGGGACATGTTACAGATGCAGGCAGGACATGTGAGTTGCTGGGTGTCTCTGGGAGATTTCTGTTGGAGCAGAGAGTGAAGATTAAATACTGTGGGGTTTAATGAATATGCAGCAGCTGTAGAGATATAAATAATCGTGGCATTTCATTATCATTGCTGTGTTGTTCAGTCTTTGGTTATTTTCAACTAACTGATGGGTAAGTGTATTTGAGAGCAGTTTATTGTTCATAGTAGCTTTAATAGTAAGTGACCCTTCAGTTATTTTTTTCATTACTGTGTTTTTGAGAATCTAGCTAACAAAACGTATTCATCTCACAATTTTTGCAGCTTGCCTGTACTGATTATAGTTGTTCTGAGTTTCTTACCAAAAGACATAAGAGCGGAAGTAGGCCATTCGACCCATCAAGCCCTCTCTATCATTCAATGAGATTGTTAGTTTGATAATTCCCAATTCCAATTTCCTGCCTTTTCCCCATATCCCTTGATTCACTAATTGATGAGAAATCTGCCTATCTCAACTTTGAATATACTTAACAACCCAGACTTGACAGCCATCAGTGGAAAAAAAATTCTCATAGATTCATTCTGTTCAGAGGAGAAATTCCATAACTTTGAACCACTGGACAAATGAGCCAACTAGATTGCAAGAAAAACCTTTTCACTCTTGCCACTGAAGTGTCCTCAAGGGATAGCAAGAACTGTAGATGCTGGAGTCATAGATAACACAGTGTGGAGCTGGAGGAATACAGCAGGCCAGGCAGCATCAGAGGAGCAGGAAAGTTGATGTTTCGAGTCACGACCCTTCTTCAGAAGTGTCTTCAATATGTTTTTTGCTTTTTTACCTCCCACTCCATCTCCATTTGCTCCCTGGTACTGTAGCTTGGGTGGAAGGAATCTGCTCTGATGTGGATCCCATTGGTCATGCAGGTTTGGTGGGTTGACCCCAGGGGCACTTGTATCTAGGAGAATCAGACCATGTCAAGGGTGAGAGGCAATTTGATCCTTCCCAGCTTGAACATCCAAGGAGTGGAGGGGGCCAGGTGGATCAGAGGTGGAAGGGGAATAGCAGAGAAGGGAATATTTTGCAGGCAACAGTGTGGGAGTTATTTGCAGTGATGATGATAGATAGAGTGTAAGGTGACAGAGAGAAGAGTAGGGGACTTACTCCGACGGAGGGGAAAATATTATTGGTCTTCTTTCTACATTGCTGACCATTCTGCCACATTCTGTTGGCACAGACCCAGGTGGTGACTTCAGACCAGGAGGACTGGCAGGGTATGGGTGGTAATTGTATCAGAGATAAAAGGTACTGCAGATGCTGGAGAATCCGAGATAAGAAGCATGGGGCTGGATGAACACAGCAGGTCAAGCAGCATCATAGGAGCAGGAAAACTTGATGTTTCGGGCCTAAACCCTTCATCACTTTTCTGATGAAGGGTTTAGGCCCGAAACGTCAAGT
>JAHRHZ010000111.1:36898090-36922712 GCA_024137785.1 Ginglymostoma cirratum
TGATGAAGGGTTTAGGCCCGAAACATCAAGTTTTCCTGCTCCTATGATGCTGCTTGACCTGCTGTGTTCATCCAGCCCCATGCTTGTTATCAGGGTATGGGTGGTGCTGTGTCCTTTGCTAGTTCTCCTGGAGGACATTCTTCTCCTTTGCAGCTCTCTGCCCACCAGGACCTCCATGTCCTCTTCATAGTGCCACCTACTCCTTTCTCCTCCATGTTCCATTTCAATGAGTTGGGCAGTTTTGAAAAGCCAGTGCCTGTCCATGTACAAAGCAGCTTTTTAAAGATAACACTGGCAAAGTGATATTGCTTCTTCGGTAGGTATCCATTGAATGACGAGTTGCTCCATGTGGTAAGATGGGTGGACATCAGATGTGAGAGACATCAGAGGGGCATGTTGGGTAATAACTGAGGCTAACTTGGTAAAGTAGGGCAAGAAAACTTATTTCGCCTCCTGGTGACAGATTCTCCAAAAATCTTATTTCATCTCAGGTTTAGCCAAAACAGACATGATTCAGCCCAGCATACTTCAATAAGGTTGCTTTCCATTCCATCACAATCTACTCAAGTTCTCCTCATAAGAAAACTCTTTCATTTCTAACATCGACCTATTAAACCTTCTTTGGACTGCCTCAATGCATTTATTTATTTCCTTAGATAAGGGGACCAAAACTGTTCACATTATTCTAGGTCTGACTAATAACTTATACAGTTTTAGCAAAACCTTCCTATTTTAATCTTCCATGCCCTTTGAAATAAAGGTCAACAGTTTAGTTGCCTTCCATATTACTTGCTCAGCTTGGAAGTTAGCATTCTTGAGTCATGGACAAAATCCTTCCACCCTTCAGTTTTCTGTAGTCTTCCTCCCTTTAAATAATATTCAACTCTTCTGTTCTTACTACTGAAATGCATAACTTCATGTTTTCCCCCATTTTCCCAACCTGCACATTTGCAGGTTGAGTCGATAGTTAGGAAGGCAAATGCAACATTGACATTTATTTTGAGACGACTGGAATATAAAAGCAGGGATGTACTTCTGAAGCTCTATAAAGCTCTGGTCAGGCCAAATTTGGAGTATTATGCACAGTTTTCGGCCCATACCTCAGGAAAGATGTATGGCCCTAGAACGGGTCCAGAGGAGGTTCATGAGAATGATGCCAGGAATGGAAAGCTTAACATATGAGGAATGGTTGAGGACTGTGGGTCTATGCTTGAAGAAGTTTAGAAGGAAGAGGGGGAATCTAATTGAAACTGACAGAATACTGAATGGCCTGGACAAAGTGGACTTTGGGAAGATGTTTCCTTTGGTAGAAAAGACAAGGACCCAAGGATACAGCCTTAGAGGAAAGGGAATGCCCTTTAGGACAGAGATAAGGAGAAACTTCTTCAGCCAGAGAACAGTGAATCTACAGAATTCATTGCCGCAGAAGGCTGTGGAGGCCGGGTCATTGAGTATATTTAGGACTGAGATAGATAGATTCTTGATTGTCAAAGCAATCAAGGGTTATGGGGAGAAAGTGGGTAGTTGGGGTTGAGAAGCTTATCAGTCATGATTAAATGGCAGAGCAGACTCGATGAGTGGAATGGCCTAATTTCTGCTCCTCTGTCTCATGGTCTTACATTATATTTCTTCTGCCATGTTTTTGCCCATTAACTTAACCTGTCAATTTCTCTTTTTATTCTATTTGTGTTTTTCTCACTATTTGCCTTCCCATGATTCTACGGCTTGTCCTGAGAGATTGTTTGTACATACTTATCACCCCAATAAAATTTCATCTGCAGTTAAGTGGGTGTGCTCTCATTTTATTGCCACAAGTAATGGTGAACTGGAGGTTAAGAAAACCCCACAAATTATTGCTTTTATATGTACATACAAAATGCAAAATGTGATGATACTGTTGTTTTAAGAGGCGTGCTTTGTCCTCATTTCTTTTAGAGAGAGATTGGGAGAGAGGTAAGAGCAGCCTATGAGGAAATAAACAACTTGTGAAGACTTGGATATCTTTTTTTAAAAGTTAGAACAATAGAAGCAGCCTGAATGGGTGCGGTCAATGTTCCTCAGAACCAGGGGTTTTAGTTTTAGCTTTGAGCATTTGCTGTTGGGGTCTTGAAGAAGTACAAGCTATTTTTCCCCCTCTGAGTTACAGCCAAATTCTGAGGATTCTCTGCCTGCTAAGGGAGTTGCATGTGAGACAATCTGTTTTCTGAATTTGCCTTTTGCCAAGGATGTGTTTATGGGAAGTTATTACATTGGAAAAGTTAATTAGTAGTGGTTATTGTATTAGTTGTTCTGTTAAGTTTTCCAAGAGAGTTGTTATTCCAATTCCTTCTTTCGTTTGCTGTGTTTTAATTACAGTGGATGAATAAAGTGTGTTTTGCTTTAAATCCAGTGGTTTGACCAATTGAATTGTATCTGGAGTGCAACACCTTACATTTACCTTTAAAATAATAAAAAGTTAGGGTCCAGACTATCTTCTGAATATTTTGAGGGGGTTCAGTCTGGTCCATAACAAAAGTAACAGCAGGAGTAAAGCTTTTGGCTCCCTAAGTCTATTCTCCCATTCAATAAAATTATGGCTATTCTGTTTGTGGGCTCAACATTACTGTCCTGCTTAATCCTGCTTATTATCATTCATTTTAAAGCCACATCTATAGAAAAGGTCTAGTACACAAGATAATGACTTTCCATTGAAAAGAATACTTGGCTTGGCATTAATTTTAGTTGCTGGCTGAAAAACAGATGCCAGTGAACCGGCCAATTGTTTTACATCCATCCTGATTTCCTTTTTCCTGTTAAAACGATCCCCATAGTGCGTAACCTTGTAGTTAACCCCACATTTTCTGATTCTAGTGTTACAGAAATGCAAGTTTTAAAAATATTAAAGCAGACAAAAACATCAATTTATTTTTGCACCAGCATAATCTTGAAACAATGCAGCTTCAGCCCCCTTACCTAGTCATAGAGCTCTTTATACACTTCACAATTCTTGTTAGCTGCACAAGTGCACCTTGAGGCTGCCCACTCTACGAGTGAGAGCTCCATCTGATTAGTATATTCATGGAAGTGTTTAATTGCTGGTTGGAGCAGCTGGATGAAAACTGTCAATGGTAACTCTAACATTGCACAAAGCTAGAATAAATAACACCCCAACAGTAATTTCTGTCCTTATATAACAACATGAACCAAACTGTGGGAATATCATTCTGCTTTCAGTGCCGCACATTTTCCAAATTGTTCATGTTGATGACTTTAAGTCTAGAGAGAAAATTACTCTCAGTTATCTTCTAGAGGACCTTGAAAGGACAAATCACAACTGTATTTTGAGCTTCATGTTTATGATAATTAGCTTAGCAACAGACTTCTTTTCTCTCATAATAAGATATTCCCCCATTATCTTTATTGGGGATCTGACAGCTCTTCATAATTTGATAACAGTGAAGTTGCTCTATCATTGAAGAGCAAGATTTACCAGCCCACTCATTTTCAATCTTTGGTATGATCCTAATTAATGGTATTAAAAACTAATTATGACAGGCCTGTTTGGGAATCTTCTCCAAAATAGGTCAAAGGGATGACTTACATTTGTGTAGCGCCCTTCACAACCTCGGGATGTGCCAACATGCAATTCCGTCAAATAAGCAAAATTCTGTCAAAATTAAGGTAAGGTATTTTGTCCCAGATGGGATTTGATTGGTCAAACTACTCACCTTTAAGCAAAACACACTTTATTTTTCCACTACAGTAAAAATACAGACAAAATAAAGATAAAAGAGTTGGCTTAACTGTGAATCTATCAAAATGCCTAACAAAATAATATACATTAGCTAACACCAATTAACTGTTCCAATATAGTAATATCCCTTAAACACACCCTTGGCAAAGGCAAATTCAGTAAAGCAGATTGTCTCACATGCAATTCTACCAGCAGGAGGACAACCTCAGCTTTTGGCTGTAACAGAGAGAGGAATAAGGGCTTCCACATCCAGCTTCAAGATCCCAGTAATTGCAAAAAGCTAAAACTAAAAATCTTGGCTCTGTGGGAATTGATCCCAACCATTCAAGCTGCTTCTATTGTTTCAACTTTGAAAAAAAAGACACGGCCTTACAAGCCGTTTACTTTATTGGCTTTGAGCAGATCACTCAACACCTCTGTCACAACATTTCCTCACAAAGAAAGGACAAAGTAATCCTCTTAAAGCCATACCTCCCCTCTGTAAAAAAAAATTCATCAATATCCAAAGATGGCTATGTTTTTAAAAACTTTTGTCTTACACTATTAGTATACTACAATACATATACATTACATACTATATTCCATTTAAACCCTTTTTTTCCCTACTACTGAATACCGAAGTCATGACAACGAGTTGGCAATTATATTCCCTCATCCTGCCATGTGTATAATTTTCAAATCGAATGGTTGCAATAATAAGATCCAGCTAAACAGTCTGGAATTTTTATCCTTAAACATTTCCAGAAACTTTAAGGGGTTATGATCAGTATATCCAACTGCCTCAGACCTATTACTGGTAATACAAACATTGAAATGTTGCAAGGCCAACACCAAACTCAAAGTTTCCTTGTCATTTGTGGAATATTTCTATTGATGATTATTCAGTTTTCAGGAAAATACCCAATAGGTCTTTCTATCTCCTGCCATCTTCTTGTAAAAGTACTGCTTCGACACCCACATCGCTCACATCAATAGCCATTTTGAATGGCTTTGCATAATTAGGTGTGGCTAACACTGGGGCAGTGGTTAACACAGCTTCCAGGCTGTCAAATGCCTTCTGACAGTCCTCCGTCCACAGAAATTTTCTGTATTTCCTCGGTAAGTCAATCAACGGAGCAACCACACTGCTAAAATTCAGTACAAACTTCTGATAAAAACCACTTAGTCCCAGGAATCATAATTCTTCCTTCATCAATGATGGGATGGAAAACACCCCAATAATCTTTGTTTTCACATCCCATGGGATCTTTTGTCCCCTGCCCAATAACATGGATCAGGAATGTGACATGGGCTTTTTTGAATTCAATCTTAGCCAGGTTTATCACCAAGTCCACCTTACAAAGTCAATCAAACAATTCTGATGGAGGCTCTAAACATTCATTCCACGTGTGGCTGAAAATCATCTAACCGTTGATGTACACCACACAATTAGATAATCCCGAAATGACTTTATTGTTAGTCTTTGAAATGTGGCTGGCACATTTTTTATACTAAATGGCATGACTTTAATCTGATAAAGTCCATTCAGCATTACAATACTGAAATTTCCTCCACTATCTCAGGTAAAAGTATCTGCCAGTATTGTCTGAGTAAGTCCAACTTTGAAATATAAGTTACTTATCCCACCTTTTCAATACAATCTTCCAAACGTGTAATAGGATATGAATCAGATTTTCTAATTGCATTGACCTTGTCATAGTCCACCCATAATCATAGGTACCATCTGGTTTTGGCCCCATTACTTTTGGTGAGCTCCATTCACTGCAACTCACTTCAATTATGATGTCTTTGAACATACATTCAATTTCTTTATGAATCTCTGCTAACTTTTGAGGGTTAAGTCCATAAGAATGTTGCATAATTGGAACAACATTTCTGATATCTACATTATGTATAATCAGATTAGTAGTTCTCAGCTTATTCCCACATATCTCTCCATGTGACTGTAATAACACTTTCAGGTCATTTAGATTTTCCTCTGGAAAGTAACTCAATAACTTATCCTAATTTTTGAGAACTTCCTCATTGTCCAATTTAATTTTAGGAAAGCCCAATTCAGAACCATCTGAACTTAGTTCTTCACTCTGTGTAGTAACCAGTAACACTTTCTCCTTTTGCTTTCCTTCCCTATCAAAATTCCTCTTGATCATATTCACATGACACACTCTGTGAGATTTCTTTATATCTGGCATTATTATCAAATAGGTCACCTCACTCAATTTCCTTTTGATTTGATGTAGTCAACCGAGCCTTACTTGTGAAGCTTCACATGTCACTGGAATTAACATTAACACTTTTTCTCCACCAGCAAAATTACAAATTTCTGATTTCTTTTCTGCTTCCTGTTTCATGACATGATGTGCTACTTTCAAATGCTGTCTAGCTTACTCACCCTCTCTATTTAATATTTCCCTGAAATTTGACTCAAAGTTCAAATGGGGTGATCACTGAACTTTGACTCATCAATTTCACCTTAATTAAATTCAGTAGTCCTCTCACCTCATGCCCAAAACTAATTCAAATGGCCTGAATTTATTTGATTCATTAGGTGCATAGCTAATGACAATAAGTACGAATGGAATTCCTTTATCTCAATTCTCTGAATAGCCTTGACTGTAAGCCCTCAACATTGTCTTGAAAGTTTGACATCATTGTTTAAATGCTCGCTGCAATTCTGGACGGTATGCCATGGATTTGAATCATTTTATTCCTGAGCTCTCCATAACTTCCTTGAACAATTTTGATGTAAAATTTGATCCTTGATCTGATTGTATTTAGTGAAAAATTTGATTAACTGCTCTACAATCCTTTTAAATATAATACTATGTAATGGAATGGACTTTGGCAATCTTGTAGAGACATCCATTATGGTCAACGAAAACTGATTCCCACTTTTTGTTGTCGGTAAGGGTCCTTTGCAATCAATTAAGTCTCTTGTAAAAGGTTCCTCAAAAGTATTAAGGGTGCTTGTTTTATCACTGCCTAAGATTTTCCAATTACTTGACACATATGACATGTAACGCCCGAAATAAAAACTCCAACACTTACCATTCCCTGCCTTTGAGTCCAATAATCCTGAACCCAACCTGGAATTAGAGATTTTGATTCTGACGAGAGCTCTCAATTTATTATGGACCAGTTTAAACCCAAACATTATATATTAATAAGATTGCCTTCACCGTAACTTTTTCTTACTTTAAAGGTAAGTGTAACGCCCTGTGTTCCAGATACAATTCAGTTAGTCAAACTACTTGACTTTAAGCAAAACATATTTTAGTTTTACACGACAGTTAAACTAGAGTTTAAAACGTTTGGTGAAATAACATACATATTAATTACTACTAATTAATACGGTAATATCTCACAAATTCACCCTTGGTAAAGGCAAATTCAGCAAAACAATTGTTTCACATGTAATTGTAGCAGCAGGAAGAGAACACTCGCTTTTAGCTGTAACAGAGAGAGGAATAGGAGCTTCCACGTTCAGCTTCAAGACCCCAGTAACTGCAGAAAACTAAAAATCCTGGTTCTGTGGCAACTTGACCCCACCCATTCAGGCTGCTTCTATTGTTCCAACTTGAAAGAAAGACTCCAAGGCCTCACAAGCTGTTTACTTTAATGGTTTTAAGCAGACTGCTCTACGTTTCTGCCTCAATCTTTCTTCATAAAAAAAACAAAATACAGCTCTTAAAGGCATAGTATTGTCACACTTGACCTCAAGATTTGTCCTTTCTAACATTGTCCCATTCAGCCTCTTGCACTCTATGTAAATTTGAAGTCATCCAAAACCCTTCTGTCTAACGCTAACACTATCACTTTCACCCTCACAACATCCGATTCATTCTCAACCTTGTGATTGGTGAATGATATTGGCTCCAAGTACAAGAACACCTCGATCTCAGAAGGTTCATCATGATTTTGACATTGTTCTGCTTCCTCCTCCCTCCCAATCTGCATAATCCGCACGAGTTTTTTTCTTAACTTTGGCCTCTTAAGAATTCAAATTTTAGTGACTCTGCTGCAAATGGCTTTTCCTCCAGCTTCCAATGTCAAAAGCTCTGGAACTTTTTTTCACAATGGGGTGTGTCTCTGTTGCGATGAGAATGCCAGAACAAGTCAGGAATCCCAAGTCCCGTTCCCCAAATGCTGCACTTTGAGCCTCACAGGGACTGTCCGTAATTTGCAGATGTGCAATTCCCAGAAACGAATGCTCATTTAAGATTTTGGAGTGTGGGGATTAGACCAGATCAGAGCAGGTCCGTTCTCAATGCATCTCCCTAGGATTCCAGATTGATTCATAGGATGGCAGGGCTGGCTTATGAGGACAGATTAAATTGTTTAGGATTATATTTACTGCAGTTTAGGAGAATGAGGGTGGAATCTCATAGAAACCTATAACATTCTAACAGGACTAGATACAATAGATGCAAGAAGGATATTCCCAATGATTAGTAAGTCCAGAATAAGAGGTTATTGATTTTGGACATGGGGTAAACCTTCTAGGACTAAGACGGGGAGAAATTTCTTCACCCAGAGAGTGGTAAGCTTGTGGAATTCATTGGTACAGAAAGTGGTTGAGGCCAAAGCATTATGTGTTTTCAAGAAGGAGGTAGGTATAGCTTTTGTGGCTAAAGGATCAAGGGATATGGAGGGGAAGGTGGGATTAGAATATTGAGCTTGATAATCAGCCAGTTTGAATGGCCTACTCCTGCTCTGATCTTCTACATCACTTTGGATAGCCATTGTATCCCTATGGAAGGGTAATGTACCCTTTTGGATCTGTTAGCAGACTTCCTGAACACAGGGAACATAAGCCACCCTTTGGTGGCAGCAAGGTGCCCTTTGAGATGGTGAAATATAGGCATTCCTGTGCATAGCAAGTGTATAAATGTATTATTTTAATTTCTTTCAGTGGATGTTGTTGCCACTGGCTAGGCCAGAATTTATTGCCCGTCCCTATTTTCCTAGAGACATAAGCTGTGAGCTGTCTTCTTCAACCACTAGGGTCCTTTGAGTATAGGTACACCTACATTGCTGTTCCAAGGGGAATCCCAGGATTTTACCCAGAGACTCAGAAGGAATGGCAATGTATTTCCATGGTTGGGTGATATGTGGCTTGGTGCGGAACTTGCAGGTGGTATTGGTCTGTTTCCCCTGCGGCCCTTGTCCTTCAAGGTAGCAATAGTTGTGGGTTGGATGGTGCTGTTGGTGAGTAATGACAGTGTATTTTGTGGATGGTACACAGTACTACCACTAAATATCTATGTGAAAGGAGTGAAGGTGGTGGATGTGGTAACAATCAAATGGGCTTGTTTGACTTGGATGGTGTCTAACCTCTTGAGGTTGTTGGAGCTACATTCATCCAGGTAAGTAGAGAGTATTCCATCACACTCCTGATTTGTGCCTCTAAATGGTACACAGGCTTTGGGAAGTCAGGAAGCGAGTTACTCTCCATAGGACCCCAAAGCCTCTGACCTACTCTTTTGGCATAATATTTATATGGTTGGTCCAGTTCAGTTATAGAGTCATAGAGTCATAGAGCTTACAGCATGGAAACAGGGTGTTCAGTGCTTCTTGTCCTCGCCACCCAGTTTTCATAATTAATTTAGTCCTATTTGCATATGTTTGGTCCTCATGTCAATGGTATCCCCGGGATGTTGCTGGTAAGGTATTCAGTGGTGATAATACTATTTATTTTCAAGGGGGTGATGGTTAGGTTCTCTCTTGTTGAAGATGTTCATTGCCTGGCGCTTAAGTATCGTAAATATTACTTGCCATTTCTCAGCCCAAGTCTGGATGTTATACAAGCCTTGTCCTCTATGAATATGTGCTATATCAGTATCTGAGAAATTGCAAACAGTGCTGAATGTTGTTTAATTATCAGTGAACATCCCCACTTCTGACCTTATGATGGAGGAAAGGGCATTGATGAAGCAACTGAAAATGGCTGGGCCTAGAATAGTGCCCTGAGGAACTCCCTTGTTGATGATTCAGAAACAACTGTGTCCAGGCCTGAGATTCACTACAAAACTCCTTGAAGCTTGTTGGTGTGCTTTTAAGAGCTGATCTGGAGGCAACACAGTGAACTTTCTTGTTGAAGTGTTAGTTGTCACCTAACATGCTCACACCGTACCTTTTTTCAAAAAAGGGGAACATTTTGCCCAACGGGGTTAGATCGGATGTCACAGGCTTTTCCGCGTCTAAAAGACATTTCTGTCTGGAATAACAAGTCTGCGGCAAGCTGATTCAAAGCAGGTACATTTCATGAGTCATACTCACCATGCACTGCAAAAAAACACATTTTACAGATCCATTGGTAAAGGTCACTCATTGTTTATCATCTACAAAGTGGAGTATTGTTCAGATTTGTTATATTGGCTCATTCAAAATGTGGACTATAGGTGTCTTGCTGGAGGACTCTTATTGCCACATGTTATTGTCTAAATCTCACAGGTTTGTATCCTATGAAAGTTAAGATGTAATTTTTCACTGATTCAGTGTTCTTATTGTTATGTGGCCCTTCCTTTGTGTCCCAAAGAGTGTGCAATCCACTATGAGGCCAGGAAACAATTACCAGCACTAAACACAGAAACTTAGGAGCAGGAGGAAGTCATCCAGGTGCTTGAGCCTCACAAAGGAGATGTGTGTCTGGCTGTGCTGCTTCTATGAGTCTATGACCTGCTGTAATGTCAACTACAGCTCTGCAGCAGGTCACACACATCACTGACTCTGATGAGAAAGGAAGCAGATGAGAGTTTATCTATCACAGGCTGTCAACTTATTGTTTGCTGTCTGTACTCCATCAAAATTGGATTAATCCACTTGCCTGGATCTTTTGTTTTGTTGGCTGTGAGCATTGCATTCTTTGGAGGGATTCTCACTGTGAGGATCAGCACCAGTTCTCACCGTATCATGCCGAATGCACCTCATTAAATACAAATCTCGCACTGACTAGATCCCTCAAGTCCAATTCTAGCCCATTTTACCAGGTGCCATAACAACTCACCGCATATTGGATATCCACAGAAAGGCTGACCTTCCTTGTGCCCTTGCCATCTTTGAAAGGCCAGTGTACACCCTGACACGTGTTGGCAATCTGCCATTGCCTCTCACCGGTGATAGAATAGCTCAGCAGCCACAAACTTACACTGTCCTCAGCAAATAATCGGCATGGCTGACACTCCCTCGTGCACATAATCCATTCTCCCACTCTTGTCATTGTGTGGTCACTAGGCCACATGGTTTACCTGTCCTGAGCTACATCCTGTTTAAACAGCATCTCTGAGTCCCTGCTACTCTGCACTGCCCAGTGATCACTCAGTAGGGAAACATCACTCTTGGTCAAGCAAAGTCCAAATGTGAGCCTTTGTTGTCAGCCAGCAAAAGGGAACACAAAGGAAATAAGTAGAGGATGCCAATCAAGTCCTGTCTGCCTTCTAATGCTGTGTTATTCACAATGAGAGCTTTCTCCAGCTCAATGTTCTCATAATTCTAAGGCGATTGCTACTATTACTCCTTCTTACACTTGATTAGGGAGCTTAAAGTGAAGGAACACCTAAGGGACAGTGACCATAATCTGATAGAATTTATCCTGCAGTTTGAGAGGGAGAAGCTGGAATCAGATGTAACAGTATTACAACTGAGTAAAGGTAATGACAACGACATGTGAGAGGAGCTGGCCAGAGTTGATTGGAAGGGGAACCTAGCCTGGAAAATGGTGAAGCAGCAATGGCAGGACTTTCTGGGAATAATTTGGGAGAACAGCAGAAATTCATTCCAATGAAGAAGAAACATACTAAGGGGAGGATGAGGCAACCATGCCATTTTTTACTTTATTCTTAATGGGACAAGGGCGCGTTGCTGACCAGGCAGCATTTATTACCCATCCCTTATTGCCCAGAGGGCAGGTCAAAGTCAACCACTTTGCTTTGGGTCTGGAGTCACACGTAGACCAGAGCAGGTGAGAATGGCAGTTTCCTTCCCTAAAAGGACAATAGTGGACCAGATGAGTTTTTCTGACAATCAGCAATGGATTCATAGTCATCATTAGATTCTTGATTCCAGATATTTTATTGAATTCAAATTCCATCATCTGCCAAGGCAGGATTTGAACCCAGAATGTTATCTGGGTCTCTGGATTAACAGTCCAGCGATAACATCACAGGGCCATTGTGTGACAAGGGAAGTCAGGGAAAGCATAAAAGCAAAAGAAGAAACATAAAATGCGGTGAAGATTAGTGAGAAGCTAAAGGACTGGGAAGCCTTTAAAATTACCAGAGGATAACTAATAACTGGTAAGGGGGAGAACATGAAATATGAGGGTAACCAACTTCTATTATAAAACAAGACTGCAAACTTTTTTTTGGATATCTAAAAGGTAAGGAGATAGACAAGAGTGAACATTGGGCCATTGGAAAATGAGACTGGAGAAGTAGTAATGGGGAACATGGAAATGGCAGGGGAACTGAAGAGGTCCTTTGTATCAGTTTTCACAGTGGAAGACACCAGCAGCATACCAGAACTTCAACAGAATCGGAGGGGGGTGGGGGGGAGGGTGGGGAGTGGGTGCGGGCAGAGGTCAGTGCAGTGGCCACCACAAAGTAAAAGATACTGAGGAAGCTGCAATGTCTGAAGGAGGATAAATCTCTCAGACCAGAAGGACTATCTCCCAGAGTTATGAAGGAGATAGCTGAGGAGACTGTAGAGGCATTGATGGTGACCTTTCAGAAATCGCTGGAGTCAGGAGGTGTCCCAGAGGACTGGAAAATGGCTATTGTAACACCCCCATTTGAGAAGGAAGGGAGGCAAAAAACAGGAAACTATAAGCTAGTTAATTTGACCTCAGTCGTTGGTAACATTTTAAAGTCCAGTATTAAGGATGAGATTGTGGAGTACTTAGCAGTGCATTGTAAAACAGGGCTGAGTCAGCATGGGAGAGATAAAAGGTACTGCAGATGCTGGAGAATCCGAGATAACAAGCATGGGGCTGGATGAACACAGCAGGTCAAGCAGCATCATAGGAGCAGGAAAACTTGACGTTTCGGGCCTAAACCCTTAAGGGATGGTGACGACTGACAAATCTGCTAGAATTCATTAAGGAGGTAATGAGCAAGCTGGACAATGGAGAGCCAGAGGACATGATCTATTTGGATTTCCAGAAGGCCTCTGACAAGGAGGCTGCTAAATAAGATAAGAGCCCATGGTGTTAGGGACTAGGTACTGACATGGATACAAGATTGGCTGACTGGCAGAATGCAGAGTGGGGCCCAAGGGGTGTTTTTCAGGATGGCAGCCAGTGACTAATGAAGTTCCACAGGGGTTCAGCATTGGGACAACAACTGTTCATCTTGTATGTTAACAATCTGGACAAAGGAACTGGAGGCATTGTTAGTAAGTTTGCAGGTGACACAAAGATAGCTGGAGGTGTAGGTGAAGCAGGGAGGCTGCAGAAGGATTCAGAAAGGAGCATGGGCAAAGAAGTGGCAGATGGAATACAATGTGGGAAATTATGAGGCTATGCCAGGGAGAATACAGGAGTAGATTAATTTCTAAATGGGGAAAGGCTTCAGAAATCTAATGCACAAAAGGACTTGGGAGTGCTAGTTCAGGATTCTCTTCAGGTTAACTTGCAGGTTCAGTTGGCAGTTAGGAAGGAATTGCAATGTTAACATTCATTTCAAGAGGTCTAGGATACAAAAGCAGAGATGTACTGCTGAGGCTATACAAGACTCTAGTCAAACCTCGTTTGGAATATTGTGAGCAGTTTGGGGTCCCATAAATAAGGAAGGATATGCTGGCACTGGAGAGGGTCCAGAGGGGTTTTACAAGAAAGATCCCAGTGACAAAGGACTTCTCATACAAGGAGCAGTTAAGGACTTTGGGTCTGTATTTGACGAAGTTTAGAAGAATGAGGGAGAATTGCACTGAAACTTTTAGAATACTGAGAGGCTTGGATAGAGGGATCATGAAGAAGATGTTTCCACTAGTGGACCTGGAGGCACAGCTTCAGAGTGAAAGACAACTCTTTAGAACTGAGATGAGGGAGACTTTCTTCAGCCAGACATTGATGCATCTGTGGAACTCATTGCACAGAGGACTGTGGAGGCCAAGTCCTTGAGCGTATTTAAGACAGAGATAGATTCGTCTTGATTGGGGTCAAGGGTTATGGGGAGAAGGCAGGAGAATGGAGTTGAGGACGATATTAGCCATGATCAAATGGTGGAGCAGTTTCAATGGGCCAAATGACCTAATTCTATTCTTCTTTCTTATGGACTTCATCATGCAGCTCTGAGAGTTTTTGGCTCTGGTTGAACCACGAATGTACTCATGTAAATATTGCGACTTTCATTTTTTTCTACATTTTTAATTGTGGACTGAAAGGGGAAAAGAACTGTTTTAAAATCAAACAGTGCTAATGCTTTTGAAAGCAAGTAATCTGACACTCATTGTAAGCATTGTTTACACAGCTGCTGGTTCCAGCAGTATTTGTAGTATAGGTTGTAGATCAGTTAGAACTGGAGATGTTTGTACAAATGGAATTTTGATAGCCAGATTGTAGCTGATTGATTTGTGGACTAGTGACTAGTTATCACTGACAAGGACCTTTTGCCCATTAAAAGCTATGTGATTGGTTTAAAGGTAACTCAACAGTTTGGAGCTATTAACCTGATGCAGAGGATCTATCAGATCCCCACAATCAGGACAACCCACTTTAAGCCTGAAAAAACTCCAGATTCCTTTTTCCTTCAGCAGCAGTTGTTGTAAGCTATGACATTTAATTAACAAGTCTTTCTATTGGTGATAATGGGTCCCCTGTGCCTCTGTAAACCAGTGAAAGCTTCAAGTTCAGGAAGGCTGAGAAGCTGAATTTTGACCAGCACAAAGATCATAAGAACCATCTCAGCAAGCCCTCTGAACAAGAGCCATAGAACTCGCTTAAACAAAAAACAACAAAAGAAGTGTGGATGCTGGAAATCAGAAACAAAAACAGAAATGCTGGAAAAACTCAGCAGGCCTGGCAGCACCTTTGAAGAGAAATCAATTTAACTCTTCAGATCCAGTGACTTATTATGCTGAAACATTTACTCCTTTATTTTTCTAAAAAATTTTTTCCCTAGAAATTTGTTCTGAAGAACCTAAGTTGGTGCCGTAAGTGGCAACTTATAAACCTTTCACTGTACTTATGTGAATACATACGACAATAAAGCTAATTCAATTCAATTCCATTCAGAACTACCACAGAACTACCTTCCCAGTCTCTCCTTTCCACTCACATGACTAAAGCTTTTTGTGTGTGTGTGTGTGTGTAAGGGGAAGTTTATAAAGGGATTTGACAGTCACGGTGATTTACCTGTAACTACAGTCTATTTTTTAAAAAAGTCATCCTTGTGAAGTAGGGAAACTTGGCCCATGCTTTCTATCAACCTGGGTCTAAAGCACAGGTAAATTGAAGTAATATTGTGTACCTTTTAAAATCTTTACCTTTTGATGACATGGGGAATAGTGGGATTTGATTTCCAAAGTGCTATCCCAGTGAGGTACATGGCCAGGCAAGCCCCATGCAGAGTGTGAATTGCAGATAGATGCAAAGTGAACGATAGCTGGGAGAATGCATCCTGGTCCAAGCTGTGATCTGGGACCCTGTCTGTCTGTCTGTGTTAACTGTTTTTGCTGTAGCCTTTCAACAATAGTGGCTGGGGTGCCCTGCAATGCAGGTCTCTTTTTGTATTAGCTTGTGGCACATGGATTTCACTAGTTAGGCCAGCATTTATTACCCGTCCCTAGTTGCCCTTGAGAAGGTGGTGGTGAGCTGCCTCATCGAACTGCGGCAGTCCGCGTGCTGTAGGTTGACCCACATGCTTTTAGAGAGAGAATTAACAGGAATTTTACCCAATAACAGTGAAAAGGCAGTGATATATTTCCAGGTCGGGATGGTAAGTGGTTTGGAGTGGCATTTGCAGGTGGCAGTATTAGCTGTTTTTGTCCTTCTAGATGGAAGTGGTTGTGGGTTTGTGAGATGCTGTCTCAGGAGACTTGGTGAATTTCTATCATATTGTAACTGGTACACACACTGCTGCCACTGGGTGTCAGATGTGGAGGGACGTTTGAAGATGTGATGTCAATCAAATCGGCTGCTTTGTCCTGGATGGTATCAAGCTTCTTGAGTGATGAACCTGAACCCATCCAGGCAAGTGGGGAGTGTTCCATCACACTCCTGACTTGTGCCTTGTAGATGGTGAACAGGCATTAGGGAGTCAGGAGGTGAGTTACTCACTGCAGTATTCCTATCCTCTGACCTGTTCTTGTAGCCACCATATTTATTGGTATGGCTAGTCCAGTTCAGTTTCTTGTCAATGGTAACCCCCTAGGTTGTTGACAGTGGGGGATTGAGTTTTGGTAATGCCATTGAACGTCAAGGGGCAGTGGTTAGATTGTCTTGTATAGTAGATGGTCATTGCCTGGCTTTTGTGTGGCATAAATGTTACTTGCCTCTTTTCAGCAAAGATCTGTGCCTCCTTTATGGCCTGTGTCTGCATTGGTGAAACGTCATGATGGTTATGAGGGTTTGACAAGTGTTGGATTCCAAAACGTGAATAAAAGGTGATATAGTTTTTGCTGATGGATCATGCCCTGGGATGCTATTTGGTGCTGAGCAAGATGGAGGATCCTTGCAGTCAGTAGTGAGTTGAAGTCTCCAGGTACCTGTTCTGACTTCCACGTTGACAAGTCTTGTTGCCTAGTTTCTTTGGCGCATTTGGTAAGATAAGAAAATGAATATTAAAGAGTTGAGCGGTTTCATTAATAAGGTTTTTAAGAAGCTATAATCCCCTCTAATCAGCAACTCACTGTTGCCTAGCGAGAAACTCACCTCACTGTTTAGCAAAATGCATAAAAGATGTGTCAAGATGATCTCAAGGTCAAGCTAGGACTCATCAGACATCTCACCTGATGTTGCCACAAAGTTTAACCTTTATTACAGAGAAACATCATTTGATGTAGGAATAACTGATTGAAATATATATAAAACTCATTCAACTGAAGAAATTACCTCCTCTCAGTCAGTAGCAATTCTGAAAAAAAGATATTTTAAAAGGTCATACATTTTTATGACCAATTAATCTATACCTATGTTCTTGCAAGTTTTCTCCGCTCAGCACCTGAAGCATTGATTTTTGTTATGGCCCAGTGACAGTGTGTCAATCACTCTTTGATTTATCACTCAATTTGCCATTATTCCTGTATAAGCCTCATCAGAGAAAGCTTTCAGGTTTTCTGACTGCTCGTCTCGTAACGCATATGGCCCTCACTGCCCACAAGTGCACTTCCAGGAATCAACAGCACCAGAGAAGGATTGATTTTTTTCTCTTCACTCAAGAGCTCTGAGCTGTAAGGATTATATTTGCCATTACCTCAGCTGAGATCAGACAACTTAGCATAAATAGGTGTCAAATGAAACATTTTTCTGATTAACGTGGCACAGTGGCTCGTATTGCCGAGAAAAACAATTTGCACCTTCCATGTTTCTTAAGCCTTTTTTTCACCCTTCTCTGTTCGTTGTCTTTCTATCCCTGTTTCTGTTTCTTTCTTTAATGCTTCTTCATTCTGTAACTCACTTTCTTTCTCTCCCTCACAGAATGACCAAAGCTGGGAGGAATGCTGTCGTCCTGCTTCTTCACCACATAAAACAAAAATACTTTGTCCAGTTACCCTGATGACCAAACAAATATCCTCTTGATTGAAAGCAAAATACTGTGGACGCTGGAAATATGAAATAAAACGGAGAGAAAATGCTGAAGAAACTTAGTAGATCAGGCAGCATCTGTGGAGAGAGAAAACGAGTTAATGTTTCGAGTCTGGTATGATTCTTCTTCGGAACTAAATATCTTAACGTATATCAGATTCCAAATAAAAGGATCTACTAACAGGTTACTGAATAAATTATAAGACCATAAACAATATAAACAGGAGTTGGCCATTCAGCCCCTTGAACCTACTGTACCATTCAGTAAGATCATGGCTGATCCAACATTCCTCATGCTCTCTTTCCTGCCTTTTCCCCATAACCCTTGATTCCTCTACTGTTCAAGAATCTATCTAAACAATGAAACAGAAGCTGCAGTTATGTTCTAATGATAACCGTGAAACCATTATCTGTTATTGTAAAATCCCATTAGTTCACTGATGTACATTTGGGAAGGAAGACTGCTCTGTTTACCTGGCCTGATCTACACATAATTCCAGACCCAACACAATGTAATTGACTTTTAACTGTCCGCTGGACAACAGGGAACATGTGATAAATTCTGGCCAAGTCATCAATGCCCGCATTTCGTGAATGAATAAAATAAGTCCCCTGACTGTTTGATATGGATCTGTAGAACTGAAAGAGGCCCACTCCGCAGACTGTAGTGAACTGGACCCCTTGATTGCATTCACCCTAAATGAATGATAGATGGTGTTTGAGTATCTGAACTGAGATCAAACAATGACTCACTGTTCCTGTGTCTGATAGTAACCTCCCCCCACATGACTGAGCACTACTCCTCTTAGACTTTGAGACATTGTTTGATGGCCATGCAGTGCATTTGTCTCATAGACTGCTATCGCATCCTATAAGTGTGAGGATGAAATAGATTGGTGCTATACAGAACAAAGTGACGTTGTATTAAAATGAGAGGTATCCAAAGAAATATGATGTTAGCAAGCATTTTTTTCACATGTTGAGTTGTAGAAATCCAGAATTCTTAATGCTGAAAAGCATTTGACTCACCCAATGTAAAATTTTAAAACTAATATTAACAGATGTTTTTTAGGTAAATATGTTACGATGTTTTGGACCAAAGCACTACTTGAATAGTAGACTGGTTCTAGAGCCTGAATGGCTTACTCCCATTCCTGCAGGCTTAGAGAATTTCTAAGAATGTCAGCCATACTTCTGTAGTTTCCAGCTGTGAAACAAATGAACACACATAGCGAAATCCACCGGTATCCATTTTAACATCAGTGCTTCTGTAGAATCTCAATTCCAACAAAAAAGTTGCTATGTGTGAAATGCTAGGTTTGGGTACTTCAGGTTCCCACTTACATTGTAGATTACAGACAGGAGCACTTTTTCTCTTGATTGCAAGTGATACTGAATTTCTCACAGAAAACCATGATTTACATTGCAGTACACTGCTGATTAACTTCTCACCTTGCACTCTCTGAACGGCAATTGGTTCTGCTTTCTCCAATTAAATAATTTGTCATTTGAAGAACCTGAGTTTTTCCATCCCAATCAGATTACAAGATCTTGATCACTACTGGATTGGCTGCAGGAATTGTAAGTGCGGTAACAGGCAGGGAAATAAGCAAAGTTTATATATGGAGTAGTTCTGTATTGCATCTGTTTATGACTCCTGATTCAGACCTTGTCAGGTCCATTTTGAACCTCATATTTTACAAGAATCAGAATGGCAGTTGCTTTCCTAAGGGTTCCAAAATAAATTGCAATTCATTTTCTTTTTTTATAGCCTGTACAGTAATTTTGATTGCAATAGCTGTTTCTTAGATTAGCATCTAGCTGTTAAATCCAACTGAGAAATGTCACATGTAAATCTTTTATAAAGAATAGCATCGAGTGAATTGCCTGAAGCTTTGAATTGAAGCTATAGTCTGCTGTGGATAGGTAACAATTTATCTTGGAGGATCAAGCCCGAGCATAAGCAGTGAAAAAGTATAGATAAATAAATCCCTGTTGATAATTGATTTATGACCAGTTGGTTCAATATACTAAAAAGTTAGTCTGTGTTGTACCAAATGAAAGACAGTCCCTGGAGCTTTGGATAATATAATAAGGGTATGTGGAAAAACCAGGAGATTGGTACTGGGTACTGAAGCTCATTTGTTGAGCCAGTGCAGGTATCATGGGCCAAATGCATCATAACACTTCTGTGATTTGGAGAGACCATAAGACTGTAAGATAAAGGAGCAGAATTAAACCATTTGGCATCAAGACTCTATCTATCTCCGTCTTAAGTAAACTCAATGATTTGGCCTCCACAGCCTTCTGCGAGAATGAGTTCCACAGATTCACCACCCTCTGGCTGAAGAAATTCTTCCTCATCTGAGTTCTAAAGGATCGTTCCCTCACCCTAAGACTGTGCCCTGGGGTCCTAGTCTCTCCTACTAGTGGAAACATCGTCTCCATACCCACTCTATCTGGGCCTCTCAAGTATTCTGTAAGATTCAATCAGACCTCGTCTCAGACTTCTAAACTCCATCAATACAGACCCAGAGTCCTCAACCACTCCCCACATGACAAGCCCTTCATCCCCGGGATTGTTTGTAAACCTCCTCCAGACAATTTCCAAGTCCTGCATGTCCTTTCTTAGATATGGGGCCCAAAACTGCCTACAATATTCCAAATGTGGTTTGACCAGAGCCTTATATGGCCTTAGCAGTACGTCCTTACTCTTGTATTTTAGCCTTCTTGAAATGAATGCTAAAATTGCATTTGTTTTCCTAACTGCCAACTGAACCTGCACGTTACGATAAGGAGAATCCTGTACTAGGGCTCTCAAGTTCCTTTGTGCTTCAGATTTCCAAAGCCCCTCCCATTTAGAAAATAGTCTACACCTCCATTCTTTCTACCAATGAGCATAACCTCACACTTTCCCACATTGTACTGTTAAATCTGCTTTGTGCACTGATCCAAAATGTCTGGATTTTTTAATATGTAGATAAACCTGCCTGTAGCCTACCTGGGAATTGTATGTCGGAACGCTAATGTAGCAGACTTCAAGGGATCCATTCAGCAAACTGAAGACTCTGTTGTGAACTTCCTCTGCAGCTGGAACCCTCCAAAAATATCCATTTCCAGTTGTTGACTTACTTGCCGAGCTGGCTTGTTCCCATTCAGACGTTTCGTCACCATACTGGGTAATATCATCAGTGAGGTCTCTGATGAAGCGATGTTGCTCCACTCTACTTAGAAATTATACTGTCCGGTCTGTTATGGAGAGTAGTGTCATTTCCAGTTTTGATCTGTATGGGTTTATATATGGGTCCAATTCTATATGTTTGTTGATTTCATTACAGGTGGAGAACCACGCCTCTAGGGATTCCCATGTGTGTTTATGTTTGGCTTGTGCTACTATGTTTAGGTTGTCCCAGTTAAACTACTGGCCTTCAAACAATCAACAAACAGATAGAATTGGACCCCATATACAAACCCATACAGAGCCAAACCAGAAATGACACTGCTCACCATAACGGACTAGACAGTATAAATTCCAAACAGAGTAGAATAACATTGTTTCATCGGAGGCCTCACTGATGATATCACCTAGCATGGTGATGAAACGTCTGAACGAAAACAAACCAGCTCAGCGAACAAGTCAACAACCTCACCTACAACCTGATCTACAAATCTTTGCTGAAATATCTATTTCGATTAGAGATTTTAGGACGGTTCCACTGATGTAAATTGTTATTCAGGAAAGGTCAGTCTATTAAATACCTAGTCTAAGTCCTCAGTAACTACTTCACTGACTCTGAATTTACCTCACGCATCTGCAATGACACTTGGCCACACCCGTTATACTCTCCACACCTTGACACAACACAACAATACCCCCAAAACCTGTCAGCTCCCCACCCTGGACCTCCCACTTGTATCCTTAGGACCTGACCAGCCTCTGCCTTCACTGCCACGAAACTTTGCACTACCCAGTCATCCCCAGGACTCAGCAACCTTAATCTCTGCCCAGGACATTGCCCCTGTTCCTCCCTCATGAAGTGTGATACCTCCTTCACATCCATGAAACCTGACAGCCCTGTCTGGGACCCAATATGCTTCTCTCCCAGGTCACCCAACACCCGTCCACCTACTGGAACAAGGATATTCCACCCATCCTGATCTACACTTGTTCCTGTTCTACCTTGTAACCTGACACTCTACCTTCTACTCAGCTCACAATTTATTCGCTTGGCATCTTATTCCGTACCCGCCTGTAATCCTGCCCACCTAGCACTTACCCATCTGACACCCAGACACCCTACTATTTTACGTACTTATCTTTTCACAGAAACTGTCAAAGTGGCTATCTGTAACGCTAGACGTTTAAATGACAAAATACAGCAACTGCCTTCTGCGAAAAAGGGGGCATTTTGTCATCCCCAACTATTTTGCACTACAAGGGATCTGTCAGAATTAAAGCACACTCTGGATTTTTGAATTTCTGATTTTGATTTGTTTTATTGTTTCACAAGTACTGGGACACAATGAAAAGTATTGTTTTGTGTGCTATCCAGACAAAGCATACCTTACATAAGTGCATGAGCGTAATAGAACAGAATGCAGAATATAAAGTTACAGTTATTTAAGGAATCTCCTGTCTGAAATGCTGTGCTGTAAAAAGGGTGTGGAGATGCATTCTGAGTGTGATTGCCACTCTTTGAAAAATCTGGCCCAATATTTGAAACAATAGGACTAATTTAAAACATTTTACTGAGATGATATCAAGAATGATTGTTTATTTTAATTAAAAAGACTTTGCATTTGTGGGTATATGTCTGTTTGTGACAGGGAAAATGCTCATGGTCTGCTTACATACCCACTGCTTATACGTTTATTAAATGGTGTGCAAGAAACGGGAGTATGGAAGAGGCAGAGTTCAGGGTTAGAGCAAGTAAAGGAGAGACAAAATTATTGAAGAGTGAGAGATGATGAGCAACAGGAACAGCAACTATGTTTGAAACTAATTAGTTAAATAGGCAGCTTTTTGTTCAGAATCGATTTTTTAAAAGAAATTGGTAATTTGAACTTTGAAAGCAAATAATACGTTCTTGAGAGAAAATTATAGGAAGGCAAAATTGGATGGAAACTAATTGAGGATGAAGAGACTTCTGGTGGTCATCATTGAGAAAGGAGGTGAAGAAACTGACAATGAGTTGAATCATGACAGAGTATTGGGAAGGGTTTGAGTGAGTCATTCCTCAAAGAAGGAGATGGTGTAGAGCTACAGATGGTGATTCAGGTGATAGAACAATATGAGGGGAAGGAAGTGAGAAAATGGAGATGCAGTGATTATGGCAGGAGTACTGAAGTGGATGAAAAGCAAGAATGATTGCAGGCAGGATGAAAAGGTGCTGACAACTGACATGTTTTCCTGTTACCCTCAGCAAAATCCAGTTTTCTACCATGAGTAGCTCCTGCCATACATGCTAACACCACTCAACCAGAATTAAAGTGGAGAAAGAAAGAGCTAGAAGTGAAAGTAAGAGTTAAGGGAAGAAACGCATAAGAGAATTGGGGCGAAAGAAGACCACCAACAACAATGGCAGCTAGCATTTTTATGGTATTTTTTGCCATGCCAGGGTATTGTCGAACAAAATTTGACAACAAGCCACGTAGGAGGATATGAGGGCAGATGACAAAATCTCAAGCAGAGAAGTAAGCTTGACTGGTCATCCCAAGGAGAAAAACGAAATAGAGAAGTGAAGAGGTTGAGGAACAAAGTGTCAGAGGTTAAGGATGGGCAGCTGAAGTGGAGTGCTTAAAATCAGAATCCCATGTGGCCAGAATTGATGCAGTAAAAACGATCAGAATCAGGTACAGGTGTTCACTTGCTCTCCCATTATGATGGGGGTAAAACGTTTTCAATACTGAGTTAGTTCAGTATTTCCCAAATTTTCTGTAACACGGCAAAATTCATCGATGCAAACAATTCCACGGCATGCCCACTTTTTTTTTTAAATGTAATCTCAGTTTTGCCCTTTTGCTACGTGCATTTAGAATCTTCACATTTCAGAATCAAGTGATTGATGCTGTGATTTTAATCCCACGGTTAACGTTCAAAAGTTTTATGAGCTGTAATTTATGATGCAACAATGTTTGTTTTAATTGTTCCTCATTACCTTTGTACAAAATTTCACGGTACACTTGGCCAGCTCTCAGGGCACATTCCAGTGTGAGGTGGCACCGCCCTGGTTGGAAACCTAAGGGTTAGACAAAACTGGTATCTACAGCAGTGTGAAGTAAGTAAAACAGAGTTAAGGTAACAGTCATAGCAGCCATGATTTTTTAAAACTCATTCTTGGCATCGCTGTCTGGCCAGCACTTGTTGCCCGTCCCTAGTTGCGCTTGAGAAGCTGGTGATGAGATGCCTTCTTGAACCGCTGGGTTCCATGTGGGTGAGTGGTGCAGCATACTCCAGGGTTAAAATAGTAAATTCCTGATGTTATCTCTCATGTCCTTTAACCTCCTTCTGTCTTCTAACCATTAATTTAATCTGCAGATACGCTTTAAAGAGTTATATCATTCATATTTGTGGTGGTATCTTTTAACCTATAACTAGATCTTCAGATTGAAGTCCTTTGTAATCTTGGAGAATAGTATAAATGGAAACATCATAACTAGGAGCAGGAGTAGGCCATTCAGCCCATTGAGTCTGATCTACCATTCATTACGATCATAGCTGATCCACTATCACAGCATCATGCACCTGCTCTTGCCCCATACTTCTTAGTGTCTAGAAATTGATTTATTTATTTCTTAAACATATTCATTGACTTATCTGAACAACCTTATGTGGCAGAGAATTTCACTGCTCCACCAGGCTCTGCATGAAGAAATTTCTCCCAATATCACTCCTACACGGTTTATCTAATTTCTTCAGGGTTTTTGTACATTTTCTGCTGAATGGAAAGACTGTATCTTTATTTTATTGTGGCCTGAAATGCAAAAAGAAATGTTTTAAAACCAAGGATTGAAAAGGATTTGCTGAAATTTGAAAAACAAGTTACTGGAATTCATAGATAAAAGGTACTGCAGATGCTGGAGAATCCGAGATAACAAGCATGGGGCTGGATGAACACAGCAGGTCAAGCAGCATCATAGGAGCAGGA
>JAHRHZ010000111.1:36923112-36997715 GCA_024137785.1 Ginglymostoma cirratum
CACAGCAGGTCAAGCAGCATCATATCCTGCTCCTATGATGCTGCTTGACCTGCTGTGTTCATCCAGCCCCATGCTTGTTATTATTGGAATTCATTGTGAGTTGTGGTTACACTGCTGTTTTGTGATCACTGGGGAAGGAGAGGAAAGACAGCATAACACCAGTCCTGAGGAAGGGTCACCAGACCTGAAATGTTAGCTCTGTTTTCTCCTTCGCAGATGCTGCCAGACCTGCTGAGCTTTTCCAGCATCTTTGTTTTTGTCACCAGCGTGTGTGTGCAGAACGAGAATTGGTTAGCAACAGATTGCTGGTTGGTTTGTTCAATTATAGCCAGTCATGAATGCCAGAGATCATTAGCCTGATGACAGGTCTCTGGTTGCAGGGCAGCTGAACAACTAGCATGCAGGAATGATGCAGAGGCAGTAGGTCTCCGGACTGGAAGAGACAGTATCCTTCTATCTCTCTCTTTCTGCAGTGAAGTAACCAAAACTTGAAAAAGGAGATTGTTATTTTCTCCGATCATTTGTAATAAGCTGTTGCCTCTAACCAGTGATTTTGAACCACTGGGATACAAGAGTAACATATCACCTGATTTCCCAAAGCGTGTTCAAAACCTGGAAGTCACAAGTGTCCCATGTATGGAATACCCTTCACCTGCCCTCATGAGTTCAGCTCCAAGAACGCTCAAGAAATTAAACACCATCCTCAGCAGAGCAACTTAATTGATTGACTCACCACCCAACCCTCCACTCAAACAAACACTTCCTTCATCATTGGTGCTCTATTTTTGCAAAGTGTGTCGACAACAAAGTGTACTACAACAACTTGCCAAGACTTCTTTGATTACAGCTTTGAAATCCATAACTGGTGTGACTCAGAGGGTAACAGTAGCATATGCAGGGAATTTCCACCACCTACGAGTTTGCCTCCAAGTCACAAACCATTCACACCCTATTCCTTCACCTTGCTGAGTCAAAATCCTGCAACTCCCTAAATGATAGCACTGTAGAAGTGCTTAGACATATGTTCAAGAAGGTGGTTTACCATTGCATTCTCATAGGCAATTAGAGATGATAATTAAGTGCTGGTCTTGCCAACAGCAACCAGATCAGACAAAAAAAAATCTGGTTTTGATATGAGCTAGAGATAGTGTTAATTTTAGCTTGAAATAATGAGTGTACATTTTGTTCCTCCCGAATAGAAGCCTAACTTTTAAATCTAAGATTGCTCAGTTTTAACAGAACCTTTTTCCATTCATCACACTATAGTTCATATGATTATATTCTGAATTACTTTTTCTCAATTGACTTGCATTTTTATAAATTATTTCGTTGCATTGTAACCAGGCAGAAGTAAAACTTTAAAGAATTGATCTGACTTCAACAATTGTGTTCCTGTCTTTGGTTATTAATTCAGAATCACGTTTCAGTCTCTACAGAAATACTAATGGACTATGGAAAATGATATTCACAGCTAACTGAACTGCTTAACTCTGGCTGATGATGTGAAGAAATAGATTGTAGTCATGAAACAAAATTTAGGAATTAAAATTGTGTTGGATATGCTTATTGACTATAACTTTGTCTGATGTCAGTGAAACTGATCTGATCTCCTGCAAGGATGATCTTCAGGTCTGCTCAGTAATAAAATTATATTTGGGAACTAAATGTTTATTGAAAACTGTCATCCATCATTTCATAAAGTGCATTAATTCAAGGAACACCTAAATTATGTAAACTTTACACAAATGATCATCACATTTCCAACTCACAGTTTCTTTTTGGAGTGTAGAAGATGTGGCATTCTTTGTATTCTTAAGAAGAACAGAGATAATCCTTAATTTGAAAGAGATATAATGGGATAAGAATTAATTTTCCACGTATCCTTTTCTCTAGCTGAGCTTTGAATTCCTGATTTGCCGTCAATTACTTGAAAGTTGTTTCCTTCAAATCATTCTAATCAAAATATTCCCAATGACTATATAACTAGTTTTAAAGAAGTTATAATTGCCCTTTACTTTCCTCCTAACATCACAAGAAACAGGAGCAAAAGCAGGTGACTTGGTCCATGTTCCATCTTTCAATACAATCATGGTTTTGTCCTTTCAAGGCACCTCAGAATGTTACATATTCCAGTAAGATCAACTCTCATTCCTCGAAACTCTAATGTGTTCCTACCCACGCAACCTTTTGTCTTAATGGCAGAAATCAACTGAGAAAGACTGCTCTGAACTGCTTTCATTGCAAGTGTATCCTCCATTAAATAAGTAGAACAGAACTGTACACAATACTCCAGGTGCAGTCTAATCAGTGCTCAATACAGTAGTAACAAGACGTTGTTACTTTTATTCTCTAATCCCCTTGCAATTAATGTTTGATGTTCAATAATTCCCCTGTTTTCGACAAGCACTAAACTTGCACTCACTTCTTTCTAAGGAAAAACATAGACAAAGGACATCTAAGGCCACATCATACTTTAGAACTGCACTTCCAAAATAATTTCATAAATGCATTGATAAATGCAAGTTAGGGTTAGCATAGCATTATGATTAGGGTTAAACATCTGAAGAAGGCAACAGACTAGCAGAGCTTTCAGTTGCTGATCTCACCTTTCCATGGCCCCCAACCCATTTTCTTGGATGTGGGTCAATTAATAATTGATGGAAGCTCCCAGTACCAATAGCGCTAATTGTGGGTCCACTCTTTTTGGGGAAGGGAATGCAATATTTCTGCAATGATGCACTTGCTACACATTCTATAAGGGCCATTCTGTGCTACAGTTTAATAGCAAAGGAAAATGAATATGTAAGGATCTTGAAGAACATTTCTACACTGGAAGGGGTGGCAAGTAGAAATGCTGGCAAAACTGATGCACATTACAGACAGAAATAGATAAGTAGTCCCAGCAGTTTTGCTTTCAATGCAATGCCAATCCATCAGCTTGGCTTTACAGAAATAGTTCTCCAAGGAAAGAACAACACTGTACTGGGCGAAAGATCTCATAGAGAACTAAGTCTAACTTGCTCATATCCGTTTGCAACAGTGAAGGCAGAAAACAGGAGATTGTCTTTCATTAAAGGTGTCCTTGATGCTGTGGCTAGAAGAGGTTACTTTCTTTTTATTTTGAAGAAGAGGTTGTAAGGCAGAGATGACAAGGAGTCTACCTGGATCACTTGAGTAAACAGCTTGGGAGGCCTTGGGTTTTTTTAAACAGCCTGAATGGGTGTGGCCAGCTCTCACAGATCTGGATTTCTGGGTTTTGGTTTTTCAGCATCAGAAGCTATTGGGCTCTCAACAGAGTGAAAAGCTTCAATAAATATCTCCTGGCTCCTACTCTTTCTGAATTTTCTCTTGATAATTTTTCCCTCCTGAATTGGAGAACTGCATGTGAAAATCTGTATCTGAATCAAAAGAAACAGGAGCAAAGGCAAGTGATTATTGTTTTGTGGGATCTTTAATGTCCTCCTGAACAGGCAGTAAATGATTAATTTGTTGATTTTTATCATGAGAATGCATGGAAAAGATTTGTAATTTTTTTTGAAAAGAAACATATCTGGAGGAACAGTTAATCAGTAATAGTTACCATATCTATTATTCAGTTAAGTTTTCCAACAAGAGTTAAGTTATTTTAAGTTGTTCTCCCTTTTGTTTGTATTTTAACTACAGTGTTTAAATAAATTGTATTTTTCCTTAATGTATCTTGAACATGATACTCCACATTTGCCTTTAAAATAAGAAAAAGTTAGGGTCTAGTCTACCTTCTTAAAATATTTTGAGGGAGTCTGGTCTGGCCCATAACAAAGGCATGGGAATGAAAAATATTTGTGACAATTTAAACGTGCAGTGATTTAGTTGATCCATTTCCATAAACTTTCTTGGCAGAACCATACCAAACTAAATGATTTTCATGAGAAATAGTTTTAATGTTGATTAAGTTTCTGTTATTTATTACTGACCATGAGGTAAAGTATTTGCTTCCTTAAAATGCATTATCCTTATTCTATATTTCAAGAGTTTTGGCTTGAGACAGTGCAGATTGGGATAATTCTTAATAATTTTCAACTGCAAGATTTTTTTGTTTCTTCTATCCTAATTAAACTTTGTTCAAATTTGATATACTCAGCTGACCTGCTCATTAGTAATGTTTCTGCTATTTGTCCAAACTCTAGCTCCTCCAGATATGTTTTATCAAAAATTTACAAATCTTTTGCATGCACTCTCATGATAATTTGTTGACCTTTAATTATTTACTGCCTGTTCAGGAGGAATGTTGAAGATCCGATAGGACAGTAGGATGTTTCTTGACCACTATGTTGAAAAAGATTCTCATCTGAAAGAGTAGCACTTAGGGCTCCTCTCTTAAGAAGGTGAATGTTAGCTTTCTTCTTAAACTCCTGCAGTGCACACAGCTTTGAATCCAAAGTGACGACTCTTCATAATGGACAATTTGACTGTCATTAAGACTGCAAAATCAGGATCAACTTCTTTGTTGATTCTCATAATATACATTTCTGGACATTAGTTACTCAGGCTATTGCCTAAGTTCCATTTAGATTTCTATAAAATAACACACAGACTATATTCCTTTCACTAACAGGTGTGATGTTTTGTGAAGCAGCTTTATCTTTTCTCAGGCTCTATGATTTGTGCATTTACTTGTTGCATGTTGATTCTGCTGGAACAGGAGATTTGGATCACTCTTCCATGCCTTGTGCTGCCCTACGTTTGATAAACACCATAACCGAGGTTTGAATATTTCTTTTGAGGCATTAGGTGGAATTGTCCACATACTGGAAGTGGTCAAACGTGGCAATAACTGGGTGAGTTTGGCCTAGAGAGAGTCTCAACCTCTTCTCGGCACATCTTCAAATAAATGCTGGGTGAGAAGGTCCATGGGTTCTTTTCTTGACCCATCAGTGATTAAAGGCTTCAAAGCTCAATTAGGGCCTCAATGTGACAAATTGCTGATCATCCGTCTCACTGGCAGGTGGAAAAGGTGGCCAGTTTCCCAAATGGGAAACCAGGGTGACCTGCCTGCTGTGTTTTGAAGGGGTGGGGGTGGGCGATGGGGCGGGGAGGGCGTGGAGCTGGTATTTGATTGCTCCAACCCAGGAGAAATCAGAGGTATGGATGGTGGGGAAGGGGGCAGCCTCTGAAATCTAACACCCTGCCCAATGCTTCTGACAGCCCTGACCACAAGAAGAAAAAGCCTTATCTTCTTGGTGCTGGATTTCTTCTGGAGTAAGTCTTCAACAGTGTCCATAGGGTCTAGAAACTGGTCTCTGAGTGGCTCAGCCAGTGCGGCTGCCTTGCTTGGGCAGGTTTATTGCTCGAGTAGGGCTTCACCCTTAACAATATCAGCATTTAACAACAGCAAGCCAGACTTCACATGGCTGAGACTCCACATGACCAGATTGACCTGAAAAGGCTTCATCGCTAACACAAAGAAAGGCCTTGGGTATGCAGGAGTTAAGTCTCACAAAGGCCCTGTCTAGTGCAGTAAGACTTCCTTGCCCTTGTACTCAAGCCCTCTCACAATGAAAGCCAAAATAGCATTTGCTTTCTTAACTGCTTGCTGCACCTGTATGCGTGCTTTCAGTGGCCAGTGTACAAGGGCTCTCTGTACATTAAAATTTCCTCATCTGCCACCATGTAAGTAATACTCTTGCTATTCTGCGTTTTCTACTTAAGTGAACAGTTTTCCTGCTCCTATGATGCTGCTTGACCTGCTGTGTTCATCCAGCCCCATGCTTGTTATCTCGGATTCTCCAGCATCTGCAGTACCTTTTTATCTCAGCTTCACAATCACCCATTTTATAGTGCACTTGCCATGCATTTGCCCACTCAACCACCCAGTCTAAATCACCTCGATGACCTGTACGTCATCTCTACCACTCATACTTTACCCCAGTTTTATGTCATCAAATTTGACCAAAAGCAGACTGGATAAATGTTTGAAAAGGAATTGTATAAAAAGGGGCAAAAGATCTGATAATATGTGAAGAATGGCAGGCTGATTACCCTCTTCTGTGCTATAATTCCTATAATTCTCAGCACACTTTTTCTTGGTATATGTTCGGAATATATGAGTTTTATTTGTAACACTGAAACGAGATTCATTTGACCTCGCTTACTGTCAAACCTCAGCATGAGGTTTGAGGCAAGCAGGTCCATGGAAGATCAAATTGCAGTTAAAGCTAATCCACTGAGGTTTCCAATACAAGCAAATAATCTCCAAGCAATTGTATCCATTTTTAACAAGCTTCTTCTTTTGTTGTTAACAGAAATGTTTGGCGAACTCTCTCCGCTGGCTCGTAGTGGGAGCTCGTGTTATTTAAACAACAGCTCCTCCTTTGTTGTCTTTGTGTTGCGATTACACAGTTTGGGAAGACTGTCACACCCCTGCTGGTTCTGTTGTGTCTTTTCTCAAGGACAACACTTAGTGACGTTTGAGTCATACCCAATTTTTTTTGATCAACTACTTGTGTTCGAAGTAATAAAGACACTCTGTCTGTCAGTGCACTCCTTGATTTGAAGAAGCTTCCCATCTGTGTAAGGAGATTATTCCTTGAACACTGCTCAGTTGCTGATAGAATCTTAGAATCCCCACAGTGTGGGGAGAGGCCATTCTGCCCGTTGAGTCTGCACTGACCCTCTAAAGGGAACATTCCACGCAGATCCAGCCCTCCCCCCTATCCCCCTATTTACCACGACCAATCCGCCTAACCTGTGTACTTCTGAACGCTATGGACAATCCACCTAACCTGCTCATCTTTGCACTGTGGGAGGAGACTCACTTAGACACAGGGTGAAAACCCACTTAGACGTGGGGAGAACATGCAAACTCCACACAGTCACCCAAGGCTGGGATTGAACCCAGGTGCCCGGCACTATGAGGCAGCGTTGCTAACCACTGTGCTACCATGCAGTCCATTTAGCTTTTCATTTTGTGCCAACAGTTGATGGAACCAAAGCTGTAATGAAGTCTGAAGCCAACTGGTTCTGTTTGAAACCCGAGCTGAGCATTAGTGAGCAGGATATGGATTAATACTTGCTGCTTGAAAGCTCTGTTAATGATACCTTCTAACCCTTTGCTGATAATTGAGAGTGGATGATGTTGCGATAATGATGTCCTGCTTTTTGTGGACAGGACATATCTGGGTAATTTTCCACATTTTATGGCAGATTCCACCATTGGGCTTGTACTAGAGTAGCTGAGCTGCAGGCAGTGCTGGTCCTTGAGCACAAAATCTTTGCACAACAGCATTTTCTGATGAAGGGTCTAGGCCCGAAATGTCAAGTTTTCCTGCTCCTATGATGCTGCTTGACCTGCTGTGTTCATCCAGCCCCACGCCTTGTTATCTCGGATTCTCCAGCATCTGCAGTACCTTTTATGTCTGACCCAGAATATTGTCAGGGCCTGAAACTTTCCTGTATCCAAAGTGTTCAAAGTTTCTTGATGTCATGCCAAGCGCATTGATTTGGCCGAGCATTGGCACCTGCAATTGTGGGGCCCTGAGGAGGAGTCCAAGATGGACCTTACCCTCAACATTTCAGTGTCATCTTTTGCACACACTTGCCAGGTACCATGATCGTTGGGGATAGATATGTTTGATTTGATTTATTTATTGTCACTTGTATCTTGCTACAAAACACAGTGAAAAGTGCTGTATAGTGTTGCCACTCTCGGCTGCCATCTTAAAACACAGAAAAGATAAACCAAAACATTGAATATAAAGGGCAGAAAAATGATAAAATAAAGAAGAGAGTACCCAATCTTACGATCTGTCTTGTTAAGTGCTCCGCCATGGGCTGTGGGCCTGGTGGCCAGGCACAAGTCTCTGTTCATGGAGCCTCCTCGCTTTAATATTTAACAGAATGTGAGAGAACTGCAGAATTGCGATCTGAGCTATTTGTTTTGGGATCACTTAGCTCTGAATATTCCCACTGTTTAGCAGACATACAATCCCGTGTTCCCGTTCCACTTGGTTGGAACCTCATTTGTAGGTATGTCTAGTTCTGTGCACAACATGCTTTCCTGAACCTACTCTTTGAACCAGAGTTAGCCCCCTGTCTTGATATTATTGATGAAGCCAAGGTGATGCCTGGCCATGAGGTCACAGGTTGTATGAAATACAATTTTGCTTCTGAACTTGAAACAACTGGAATTGAATGTACTATTTTAGATGTACAATTGTGGCTTTTTTTTAACAGAAGTGGCAAATAATGCGTCATTGAGCTATTTCTACTTCAAATTTCAATTACATCTTAACATATTGATTCAGCTTTCACAGAGACCTACATTTCCTTCATTGTTTAGTTACCGAACCTACTTTATTCTCCATATATCTTTGAACTGCTTACAAATGTCATTGTGGAATTCAAGGAACAGACAAGAGACGTAATCAGTGCACAAAAGAAAAATACAAAAGAGCAGGAAATACATTGCCCTTCTGTTGTAATTCAAATGAACTTGTGTGATGTTTTTCTATATTAAAGACACCTCCTATTTCTGTCCCTTAGGGGCAGGCAGAGAGCTAGGGGTAGGGTTGTGGCAATGAGGTTTGGAAAGGTTATGGAAATGAACAGCAAAGTGATATAAAGGAATGTAACTTGCAGTTTGCCAAAAAGATAAGCTTGTCACAGTGGAACATTGTGATTTTGCTCATTTGTTCATGGAACGTGGGTATTGCTGGTTAGGCCAGCATTTACTGTCCATCTCTATTCCCTCTGATCCACACGTGGATAGCAAGGGTGGGAATGGCATTCCTGCCCAGAATTCAATGGGGCACTTAGTGCTGGGGATCAACTGTTATGGGAAAATGGGGTTGACAAACATATCAGCCATGATCGAGCAGTGGAGAAGACTAGATGGGCTAAATAGCTTAATTCTGCTCCTATTTCTTGTGGTTTTAGGTGACATGATTGGGAAGGGGAGGAGTACACTCATGATCAGGCAATCTGTAGTTCATGGAGCACCCTCCACTGATTGTAAGGGCTGTTCCATTGGAAAGCAACCCTTCCTTTCATCCCCTCACACCCACTTGTCTGATTTGCCCTAGCAAATTTTATTAGCTTGCTTCCATTCTGTGGCCTCCTTCATGATTAGCAGCTGTTCCAGTGGCTACCACTCCTAGAGACACTGCTAGAAATGGAGACCTGCCAGTCATTGAACTCTTGGGGCTGGGGAGCATGGATAGCGTGCAATTACAATTGTTCAGCCAGAACTGGCCAAAGTGAGTTTGCGACCAGATTTTCAGTCATAGGCTGTCATTGCAGGCATAAAATCCAGTCCCAAACTGCAAGGTTTTGTCTTTCATTGTGCTAGAATGACAGGAAACTGAATTGAGACATGGATTAATCAGATCTTAGACAGGCGCAAGTACACTTGCAAGGTCTTTGTTTGTCCAGGTATCTGTTAGCCCTTGCTATGGCTCACAGGATAACAGTCTGGCTCTTACTGGGTGCTCATTGAAAGTCATTGGTTTAGTTCAGTAGCTGGATGGCTGTTTTGCAATATACAGTGATACCAACAGTGTGGGTTCAATTTCCAGACCTTTTGCCGTTACCATGAAGGACTCTCCTTTTCAACTTCTTCCCCTCTCCTGAGGTGTGGTGACCCTCAGGTTAAACCACCAGCAACTATCTCTTTTTAATGAGAGAGCAGCCCTGAGGTCTGGTCAGACCACAGCAACTTTCACTTTTTTTTAAGTAGCTATGAGATCACAATGAGCACCTCAATTTCGAGGATTTATAACTTTGGAAACCGGGAGGAGCGTAGGTGTAGTTTTGCATTTCTATCCCAAATACCCCTCATTTCATACAAAGAATACAAAAACAATGTATACAGTATCGTTCACATTGTGAGTTACCATGAAGCACAGACAACTGTTCTCATGTATTTATAGTTTATTATTCTTGTCAGTCTCTGCACATACATTGCAAACGTAGGGCAGAATTTTGTATGGGTCTAAGTGAAGGGGGCTATGGCATGATTAAATGAGAAGTCTGGCGAGGTCTAGCTCAACATCTTCAGCATCTTAGTTCACCCTTTATGCTTTTGCCAAGTTTCTCGTACGCAGCAGTAAGTCATCACTTAAAAGAGGATTGGAGCTTGTTAAACATACTAATGGTACCACATATCACATTAGTTTTTCGCAGTATTTTATAAAGCAGTATTTTGGCAGATATCTGACGATTGGTGAGTCTTTCAGGGAATGGCACTTGGCAAGATGGGGCTAGAAGTGAAAGAGACGTACACCGTAAGTGCGGGATTGGTTTACAAGGTGAGTTTGGGAAGATATGGCAAGGACTTGTGCGAGATCTCGCAGCAAGAATCCCTCCAAAAATCTTGGTGCTAATCACACTTTGTCAAAAAAACTTAACATTCACCCGTTAGTCTTTAAACTGTGCGAAATTCTCAATGGTACAGGTTTCCAATTTTGTTGCCTGTTCACCTGGGTGATGCTCCTTCTCTGAATAGAATTGTTCCCTTGTCACCTGGTGTTGTTGTGGTAGTTTCTTTTTCCCTATATGTACTTTGTGTGCTGTTAATTTCTGGACTGATGGTTGATCTGTTGTCTGTGCAGATGCTTTGTTCATCTCATCCTGATCTGCAATGAAGGGCCAGTTTCTCTGGTCTTGTGTATCGGCCTGTGGTAGCGATGGAATACTGGGCTGTTCACTTTCAGTGTGTGTAATCCAAGTGACAGCTGCCCCACACGGGTTTAATTTGCCATTTGGGCTGACTCTTGTTGAAAGGGTTTTAGACTTGTACGCTTTCTGGTTCTCCCATGCTCACCTCTGGCAATGCTTTGGTCGTCTGTCAAACTGAAACTTCTCTTTCTGCTGTTTCACTTATTATTGTCCCTCACTTGTGTTTATTACTACTGGTGGTTCTAGTTGATTTTGTGTGTTTGGAAGAGTGTTTTTGTGCAGTGTGATATTAGTACTGAACTATTTTCTCACCTTCAGTAGAGTTTTTTAAATTAGAATCTTTACAGTGTGGAACCAAGCTATTTGGCCCATCAAGTCCACACCAATCCTCTGAAGAGCATTGCACCCAGACCCATCCCTACACCACCTTCCCTGGCCAATGCACCTAACCTACACATCCCAGAACACTAGAGGTAATTTAGCATGGTCAATTCACCTAACTCACACATCTTTGGACTGTGGGAGGAAACCAGAACACCTAGAGGAAACCCACACACCCACCTTTACTGGCTCCATCCCCACCTCTTCGACCTGTCTGCCTCCTCTCCACCTAACCTCCTCCCCCTATTTATTTCAGAACCCTCTTTCCCTCCCCCATTTCTGATGAAGGGTCTAGGCCCGAAACGTCAAGTTTTCCTGCTCCTATGATGCTGCTTGGCCTGCTGTGTTCATCCAGCCCCACGCCTTGTTATATCGGATTCTCCAGCATCTGCAGTACCGTTTATCTCTGGACATGGGGAGAATATGCAAACTTCACACAGGCAGTTGCCCAAGGGTGGAATTGAACCTTGGTCCTTGGCACCATGAGGCAGCAGTGTTAACCACTGAGCTGCCATACCATCCACATTTCTCCTCCTTGAGAATTGGCTTGTATAAATCTGTGTGGCATTGGCTCAATTTCTTCACTATTCCTTTGGTCATTTCCATTGTCATTGCAGGATTTCCACTGACTGGGGATGATGGATGGTGTTGAATTTCTCAATTCTTTATGAAGCAGCTAAATGCCTGGAATACACTATATTTTCGGGCATCCTTTAACCAAACCAGAGTCACTGAAATCAATTAGTCCATCTCTATTCAAAATAGTAGTTTATGATTTAAAGCTGAGATAGATAGATAAACTCTTGATCAGTCAAGAATCGGGGATTTGGGGGGAAAGGCAGGAAAGTGGGGGTGAGAAATGTTGGATCAGCCATGATCCTATTGAATGTGGGGAGCAAGCTCGAGGGGCTGAACAGCCTACTCCTGTTCCTATTTCTTATGGTCTTGCAGTAACAAGATAACCAGTTTGTATGTGCCTGAAGAGATCTACTTCCAGCTTCATGCTCCCAGCTTCTGTTTTCGGATGTAATGGGTTTCTGTGGCTTTCAAGCTATTTTACCTTGGTACTTATTACAAGCTGATATGGACCTTGATTATGTTATTGATATTTGGTCAGTTGATCACATCACTTATCTTCCTCAGTCACAACTCAATTACTCATTGACTTCATAGATGCACTTTAACATCTGTCTTCTTTATACCTTGGAGATAATGACTCTATTTTCTTTGTACAATATGCAATCTTGGGCTGTCAATCTAACTCCGTGTGCCAAATATACAGTTTTGACCATTCATCATTACTTATTGCCACATTTGGAGGTTAACAACTTCTTGGATAGTTTGCTTGAGTTGAACAAGGTTTTTGCCCATCTGATATAATGTCTCTGCTTGACTGATGACTTCCACACGATGTTGAGCTGTTACATCACGTTGAGCATGTAATATTTCACATTCTCCATAGGGAGTGCTGCTCTCGAAACCAAGTCAGCAATATATATCTGTTTCACGTGTTTGTAGGTCACATTCAGATGGTGTCTCTGTAACCGGAGATGCATCCTTTGCAGATACTTTGCAGCAGGTGGTAACACGTTGAGGAAAGTGCCATGAACTAGCTTATGGTCAGACTTGACTGTCTCTTTGTTTCTTCCAAATAGGAATGATGAGATTGTTAACAAACAAAAACAATGGCTCACTGTTTTGATCGGTGTACAGCATAGTTGTGTTTGTGTTAAGGCCCTGGATGCAAATGTGACCAGTTGTCCCTGTTACATTAGGAGTTGCAGCAAGCCCTGCCTTGCTGGTTTTACACTGCAGGGTGACTTCATCATTACTGTCGCAAGATTTTGGCACTGGTACGGCATAAAAACAGAAGTTGCTGGAAAAGCTCAGCAGGTCTGGCAGCATCTGTGAAAGAAGAAAAACAGAGCTAATGTTTTGTGTCTGGTGACCCTTCCTCAGAACTTCCTCTGTTCTGAGGAAGGGTCACCAAACCCGAAACATTAACTCTTTGTTTTCTTCACAGATGCTGCCAGACCTGCTGAGCTTTTCCAGCAACTTCTTGTGTTTTTGCTCCTGATTTACAGCATCTGCAGTTCTATTAGTTTTTATCTGGTGTAGCTGCCACAGGTTACTTGATTTTAGCTTGTTCTGTGCTCCAATATCACTGCACACCCTTTGCAATGAGTTGCCACATTAGTTAACGTTCCAATGAAAAATCGGGGAGCAACTTTGCTAAATTGGTGACAAATACAATACATCAATGCACTGGATTTACATCTCTTCCTTGCTGCATTACTGCTACTGCTCTCACCTTTTCAGCATTTGGGTGAAGATGTATTGTTGTTAGTAGATGACCTACGTACTTGTCTTTGGGCATTGTTAGTTGTAATTTTTCAATGTACAGCTTCAGGTTCAAGTGATGAGTTCTGTTGAACAGTTGTATGAGATAGATTTTTATTGTGGTCAGCAATAGCTTCTGCCATTATGTCTCTGCATCGATAATCCAGCAGATCATACACTATACTGTACACTGGGGAGATCATTAACTATGAAAATTATCTATGGAAAGGCACAGTTATTGTGTCTGACTCAGTGCTGTCAGTCGTGGCCTGCTTCTTTGACTCATTCCTGTGGCGTCAGCAGCTTTCAGCACCTCTGTACGATCCTGTGTTTCCTTTATAGGAGCTGAGCTTTGTACAGTTCTTTAGGAATCAAACTCAGCCATTCTCTAACACTACTTTACAAACTCACAGGACAGCAGGTTGGTTTGTATTGTGTCTTTATGGGACTTGTTGTAAGATGGATGTCTAACGTGAGAGTCTCGCCATATGTCAGACAACTACAGCAAGCAAGGAGGAACATTTGGTCAGTATTATATTTCTATCCCAAACAGCCTTCACAACAGTTTTGTCGGAGGGAGGGCTGATTGCAGGAACTCCCAACTCAGGAGTTTCCATGTCCCAGACCAGTGTGAGAAATCCAATAGGCTTTGTACATAACAGGTCACTAATTTGCTTGCAATGATGAGGCCCATATGGTGATCTATGCTGTGAATGCAGCCTGAAACCCTAAAATGTCATGTGCAATTTATTATGATTGATTAATTGTTATCACGTGTACCAAGATATAATGAAAAGTGTTGTTTTGTGTGCTGTGCAGGCAGATTGTGCCATATAAAGTGCATCAGGGTAACAGAGTAGAGTGCAGAATACAGAGTTACAGCCACAGAGAAGGTGTAAAGAGAGAGGAGAGAGAGAGAGAGAGGTCAGAATTAACATTTGTGAAGTCCATTCAAAAGCCCAATACCTCAGATCCTCAGCATTCTGCTCTCCATTGGTTTGGGAATTTGCACTGCAATCTACAGAATCACAGCCCTAGCTGGGCCTTGTCTTGTGTCGCCCATGGATCTACAGTTCCACAAAGCATTCAATGCTTTTCATGTTAATTTGAAAAAGCCTAACTTTTCCAGGAGCAATTTCCTGCTTCTTTGCAGCAGAGAATGACAGTGGTTACCAGACGAGCTCACGCAATATTTTGTAGAGAAATTCTTGAAATAAGTAATCAGGTCTAGTAGATGGAGTAAATTGCACAAAAGCCCATCATTTGAAGAAAAATGTTTATTTAGGAATTTTATAATAGCATTATGAAGTCAGAATAGATTCCTGACATAAAAATAATGCGTAAAGTAGCTGTTGAAGATTCTGGAGGTTAGTGGGAGGTGACGGCCTAGTAGTATTCTTGCTTGACCCAGGTAATATCGTGAGTGCTCGGGTTTGAATCCCACCATGGCAGATGGTGGAATTTAAATTTAATAAGAACTCTGCAATTAAGAGTATAATGAAAACCATGAATTGATTGTTGGAAAAAACTCATCTAGTTCACTAATGAAAATTCGGGAAGAAAATTGCCATCTCTACCTGCAGTGGCCTGTGTGTGACTCCACACCCACAACTACTGTCTGGGTAATTAGAGATGGGCAATAAATGCCGGCCTAGCCAGTGACGCCCTCATCCTGCAAATGAATTTTTAAGACTTATCCACTTCATAAAAACAGCATTCACAAGACAAACTTACTTGAAAGACTGGTTTTAGTCTACCCATTTGTTCCAGTTTCTCACAACCTAATTCTAACAATGACTGGGGGCTGCTAAAATAGGAAGCTGTAGACTAGTCACTATTTTCCTGAAGTAGTATTGTATGGGCTTCACGCACTCATTTTCCCTGAAGTGCAATGTTTTAGCTGACACTCAATGGCATGATGTGTTATAGCTCAGGGGTGAAAAGAGACGGACCACAGATTGTAGGATGCGACACTGGTGGAGGATTTCTGGAGGAGGGGGACTTCCTGGACTGGAGGTGATTTGGATGTCCCAGCTGACTTCTTGAACCATCCACTCCCTTCTCTCACAGCCACCATTCCTCTCCCTTCTACCACTTGATGTTATGTTTTCCTCTACCACCCAGCCTTATGTTCTCTGCTCATTCATCATCTGATCAAGGGAGAATCATCCCTGCAAGATGGCCATGGTCAAATATTCTCCTTCCTCTGGCAAGCCCTGACCAGCAACCAACATGGTAACAATTCATCTGTAGCTTAGAAAGATGTGGCTATCTGATATGAGCTCTCAAACAAAGCCACAAATATCAGTTAACAGCTTTACAAATAAATCATTTAATATTTGATTCTGAACAGGATTGATGGCTGTAAATTTTGGTAAAGATAGAAATAATTGAGTGTTATGTGGGACAAAATATCTTGTTTGTTAGTCTGTGGAAATGTAGTAAAAGAATGGGAACTGTTCTAAACTATGTCTAGGAAATTAGGCTAAGTTCAAAAGAAAAGTTATGTTTGTTAATTTTGAATACCTTCAGTCCCTTGACAGGAAGTGAAAACTATACTCAGCAGTTTTTTGGGTGATGTTATCACCTTACACATACTGCACAAAAAGAAAATCAGACTTAGTACTTTGAAGTGTTTTGAGACAGCGTGCCTGAAGTTATCCTGTTAGTGATTATTATGGTTACTGCTTACGATGCTGGAAGTTAAACTGGTATACTTTTTTTTAACAGTAGTGCCTTAATTGATGGTAGAACAAGCTGCTTGTGCATTTAGGACTATGAGCTACAGTAGATGGTGGCACAGAGTCGCTGACTTATGCATCATTTTCCAGGACACATACCTTTTGTCATCTAAAAAGATGATGCATTCAGTGTTCAGGTTCACTAGATAACAGACTTAAAGGTGTCTAAAGGTACAAACAAGCACTATATGGATTTTTAAAAAAATTTCCTCTACAAACATTTCTAAACATGTATACTTCGATGCAAAATACACCATGTTAAATGCTTTTACAAATGTGGTCAATCTACCATTTAACTGAGATAAAAGGTACTGCAGATGCTGGAGAATCCGAGATAACAAGCATGGGGCTGGACGAACACAGCAGGTCAAGCAGCATCACAGGAGCAGGAAAACTTGACGTTTCGGGCCTAAACCACTTGTATAATGACATAAACATGAGGCATAGATAACTGGAGAAATAATATTCTCGTTAATATGCAGTCATTCTGAGATATGCAACAGAGGTGGCAGGAGTCAATGTGTAAATGTACTACATTACAAAGTGGCAGAATACGGCTATGATTTTCAATATTTCCAATACGCTGAGGTTTCAACCAAGCTTGGCTAATGGAGTGAGGTACTAAGTGCTGCTTTAGAATGGGAGAAAGAGAAATTAAATGAAATCATCAGGTATAATTTATCATATTTATTGCCTGCTATCTTATTTTAAGAGGAATGAACCTTTACCTACTGAGCTGAAACCATTTGTCTTCACATCAATAAAGCATGCACAACACTAATATTATCTTATAAACCAACAAATACAAATCCATAGAATGTTAACAGGAATTCATGCTCAAAAAGAGGACCTGTTAGCACTTCTGTCATTCATGTTCCTCAAATCTTGTCTACAATGTACAATGATGTTAAGATTACTCACAATAGGAGCCCTCTAATTGGGAGTCAGAAGGCTACAATGGCAATCATAGATAAAGAGAAGCCATCCAAAACCTAAGGGATATGGATACATTAAGAAGGTAGACAAGACATTGGTGATCAGCTGTACTTATATAGCATGAAGAGAGCCTTTTAACTGCACAGCAGTGATACTTGAAAAGAACTAAAATTTTGGGTGAATTTGAGTGTAACTGCTTCGTCCTATTTAGAAATAACAGTTTGTATTTATATGTCATCGTTAACGTGGTAGTGTTGCCATGACACCGCTTCTTCTGTGCAATTGCATCTTGTGCATCTTCCTGAATGAACAGATAGCCATGGCCACAGCTTAAAGCCAGAACACCAAAAATGATATCTCCAACAATGAAGCCCTTGAATATCAGCCTAGATTATATAATTCCAAACCTGAAATGGGCTTGCATGCAGTGACATCTGAGGTCAAGCCAAAAGTATCTCCAACTGAGTCAGACTGACAGTTGCAAACTTTTAGATTAATCCATACCTGTCAGTCTGGGTGAAAACCTTAACGTTCCAGTAAGTTTTCCTTTGACATTGAAGAAAATGCATTGACATGATTTTGCTTTCTTACCGTAAGATCTGATCCCACTTACTCTGTTCTAAAGAGAAATATTGAGCTAATCTAGAATGTATGAACTGTGCTTCGGTGATTCAAACAAAGGATTTTGATTCTATTCCCAGGCAAGGAGAAGAAGGATAGACTGAGAGTTCCTGAAAAAGCTTGGTCCAAGGAAGGAGTAAGACTCCGAAAGCTTGTGTTTTCAAATAGTATGTTGAGTGATTTCTGAGTTTCGTCCAGAGCAAGCACACCTTCAACTCTGAAGTCCGAGCAGCTCCAGCTCAGAAGTTTATGAGCGCGAGGCTGACATTACCAATACCGTGATGCATAAGGGAGTGGGTATGCTACCTGGATCCTTTGCATCAGGATGTAGTGACAACACTGAGAGTTGGGTCATCTGATTTGGTCATTGTTCAGGGACAGGAGAATGTGAAAGGGCAGGAGCCAAATTTCAATAGGTTTGGGGTTCTTTCAGCTTATTTGGCTGAAAGTGAGGGCTAGCGAGTGAATGAGCTAACTGACCATGATTCTGTGGTACAGGAAAACATGTAAGAGAGTGGAGTAAGATGGGAAACAATTGTAGAACGGGATTGCACACTGAGGGAGATTGACACCATGCTGTGCAGCAAAGAGTGTAGGTCCAGATGGCTGTGTGTTCTACCTGGTGTGTAGGTTCAGGATAATTGCTCAAGGCAGGAGACAGTGGGAGGGGACAATGCAGTCATCCCGTTCCATGTAAGTACCAACAATCTAGGGAGGGCAAAGGAGGAGTCTCTGCAAAGTCAGTATGAGGAGCCAGGCACCAAATTAAGAAGCAGAGTGTCAACAGTCATGATCTCTGCATAAATATACAAGCCATAGACAAATTTGAGTAGGGGCAAGTCAGATTAATAAGACGATCGCATAATTCAAAGACTGGCGTTGGAGAAACGAGTTCTGGTTCATGGGGCATGGGCACTAGTAATGGGTAAAGTAGGTTCTGTAGAGACAGGACATTATGTACCTGAACTGTGCTGAGACCGGTGTCATTGTCAACCTGGGGAAGTGCAGAGGATTTTAAACTACATTATATGGTGGGGGCAAGGGATCAAATTTGGGAAGATGTAGTAATTTGTCAATGTCTAAGAGAAAGGTATTAATGTGGAAATAATAAATGGACACAAGAGCAAGCCATAGGGAATATAACTGTAAGAATTAACTAACAGAGAAGACCAGAAATTGCAAAAAACAGGTTACGTTTAAAGATTCTATATCTGAATGCATGTGGTATTTGAAACAAAACAGATGAACTGACAGCGCAAATGAAAATGGATAAGAAAGGTCTGGAAGCCCTTTCAGAAATGTGGCTGCAGAATAGACATGGATTGGGACCCGACTCTTAAAGGGCAAAGAACATTTAAGAGTGACAGCAAGCTAAAAATAAGGTGGAGCGGTGGCTCTGTTGGTTCATGATGGCATTATCACAATGGAGAAGGATGACCTGTGTTCAGCAAACCAAGTAGTGGAAACAGTTTGGATAGAAGTGAGAAATTGTAAAGTCACTTGAAGGAGTGCTGTACAGGCCCCTAACAGCAAGCAGATGATAGGGTGGAGCCTAAATAAAGAAATAATGAGAACTTGTCAGAAAGGCAATAAACAGAAAATTTTAATCTCTGTATAGACTGGAAGGTCAGTGTGACTCCAATGGGATGGGTTCAATTCACACAGCCACCATGAAGGCCCTGCCTTCTCAACCTCACTCCTTGCCTGAGGCTTGGTGAACTTTGGGTTAAACTCACTACCAGTCGTATCTCTCTAATGAGTGAGCAGTGTTATGGTCCTATGGTGACATTTACTGTGTAAATGATTGGAGCTATAGACTGACAAGTTCCCAGGTTAGAATCATAGAATCCCAACAGAGTGGAAGCAGGCCATTCAGCCCAACAAGTCCACATTGCCCCTCCGAAGAGCATCCCACCCAGACCATTCCCCTACCCCTGCATTTTCCATGTCCAACACACCTAACCTAAATATCCCTGGGCAGTATGGGAAATTTAGCATGGCCAATCCACCTACTCTGCACATCTTTGGACTGTGGGAGGGAATCAGAGCACCTGGAGGAAACCCACACAGACACGGGGAGAATGTGAAAACTCCACACAGACAGTCACCCGCGGGTGGAATGAAACCCTGGTCCCTGGTGCTGTGAGGCAGCAGTGCTAACCACTGAGCCACCATGCCGTCCAGATTCTATCAAAGTAGGGTCTTGCAAGAAGTGACTAGTGAATTAACAGATGCATAGGTTTAAATTTCTTGATTCTGGGATGATCCCATTAGTTTGAAGGCATTACAGGACAATTAGCTTAACATTGCCATAGAGAAAATGTTAGAAACTATTAATAAAGAAATTATAGCAGGGCACTGAGATAGGTCAAGGTAATCAGGCAGAATCAACATAGTTTTGTGAAAGAGAAATCATGCTTAACCAAACCATTGCAGTTCTTCAAGGGGGTAACATATGCTGTGGATAAAGGGGAATCAGTGGGAGTGCTATAATTCGATATCCAGGAGGCATTGATAAAGTGTCACACACAGAGAAAACAGAGGGAAGGCATTAGTGGATTTTTTCCAGGTTGTCAAATGTAATGAATGGCATGCCACAAGGATCAGCATTGGGATGTCAGCAATTTAAAAATGTATAGGAATCACTGAAATGAAGGAACAGAAGGCATGGCTATCAGATTTGCCAACTGCATAAATATAGGGAAGAAACTAAGTATTGAGAAGAAATAAGCAGACTACAAAAAGATATTGATAGGGCAAAGCTGTGGCAAATAGAATATAATGTGGAAAAAGTGAAACTGTCCATTTTGGCAATAAGAATAAAATGCAAGCATATTATCTGAGAGATTGCAGAACTCCGATTTGAAAAGTACTCCGTGTTTACTGGTTTATGAGTGACAAAAGGTGAGTATGCAAATACAGCCAATAATTGGAAAATTAATAGAATGGTAGCTTATATTATGAAGGGAATTGAATACAAAGTAGGGAGGTTATGCTTCAGTTACACATGGCAGTAATGCAAACATACGAGCTAGGACTAAGAGTAACCACTTAGCTCTCCAAGCCTGGTTCACCATTTATTAACACCATGGCTAATCCGATTTCAGCTTTACACTCCTGCATACTCCTGATAATCTTTTATCCCCTGGTGATCAAAAATCCATCTATTTTTATCTTAAAATATTTAAAGATTCCAAATCCATTACCTTTTGAGAAATGGCATTCCAAGGACTCATGGTCATCAGAAGAAATGAAAAATGTTTCCTCACCCCTGTCTTAAATAGGCGACCCATTATATTTAGACAACAACACCTAGATTTAGATTGTCCTACGAGGGAAAACATCCTTTCTACATCCATCTGGTCAAGTCCCTCAGGATCATATATATTTCAAGTAAGTCACCTCTGGCTCTTCTAAACTCCAGAGAATGCAGGACTGATCTCTGTAGCCTTCTCTCATAGCACAATGAGACCATTTGTGCGATAATGTGCACAGTATGAGACACCATGTTTAAGGAAGAATGCAAATGCATGACAGGGAATTCGGAGGAAGTTTAATTGGGTAATACCTGTTACCTCAGTTGGCTGGATAGCTGACGGTTTGGGATGCCGAATGATGCCAAAAGCATAGTTACAATTCCTGCTGTGGCTGAGGCTTCCATGAAGAACTCTGCTCCTCAACATCTTCCCTCAGTTGAGTCATGGTGACCTTCAGGTGAAACCACCACCAGCCATCTCTCTCTGATGGCAGAGCAGCTCTGTGATCTGGTAAGACTACAATGACTTTATTTTTACATGGTTATGTTTGATGAGACTGGATGAAGAGACTGGGATTGTTTCCATTGGATCTGGAAGAGTAAGGGGTGACGGCTTGAAGTGATCCTAAATGATCTTGACAAGATGTCCATGGAAAGGGTATTTCCCATCTCTGTTGGTCCAGGATGAAGGGGCTCTGTTTTAAACTTAATGGTTATACTTTTAAGATCGAAATGAGGAGAGTTTTTTTCCCCTCAATGGTGTTAGACATTCAACTCTGCCTCAGAAGATGTTGGAGTCATAGAATAAGGTCAAGGCAGAGGTGGATAGCTTCTTGTCAGGAAATGGAATCAAAGGTTATCAGGATAGTTGAGAATGTGTGATACAAAACATGGGCAGATCAGCCATGAGCTTATGGAGTGGCAGAGAAGATTCCAGTTTATCTCTGCTCCATCTCACAAGTTCATGCGGTTAAGACATTTTACAGCTGTGGTTTACTACATCATCAATGAGCAACTATTTTAATTGTTTTTTTAAGAAAATATTACCCAGGAGATACAAATGTTTTGCCTCTGTTGCAGAAGAACTCGATTTAATCGGAATGACCTGGAGTCTGCAGATCGGATAATTGTCATTGAGATGGGGAGCTCATTTCAGTGAGTATGCCAACTTGGCAACCAAATGACTTTTTTAAAGGCCCATGAGCACCACATTGTTACCCATTGCTGGTGAGGGGGAGTGCTGGGCTCAGGGACAATTCAAAGGTAGCCATGGAAACAGGAAGGAGTTGAGACAAGCTGGTTAGTAGGCCTTCTGTTTCACTGAGAAATTGGCCAGTTATGTTAAAGGCTGTTAGTCCTACTAGTTCACATCCATATGCCATCTCCAGCCTTCTTTTTCCTCATGTTTCCTCCAAGGTCCTTTACGACATGCCACCTCCATGCTTTCCATCTTTCGACATACCCCCATATCCCCATCATGGTCCCTTGCCTAATATTAAATATGAGAAGATCCCAGGGGTAATATGGAGATAAATAGAAATGAACTTTAAACAATCGAATAAAATGCTCATTCATGCACACTTATTACAGAAAAAGGAGTCATTCATGAAAGATACTAAAAAAAAACCCTCCAAGTGGTCCATTTATTGTAAAACAAGAAATGTATGTTTCAAAGACAGATAACCCTTAAATTGCCTCTTAAAACCATCAATCAAAATGTGAACCAAGCTTCTTGCTTATATGAGATAACAAGGCGTGGGGCTGGATGAACACAGCAGGCCAAGCAGCATCACAGGAGCAGGAAAACTTGATGTTTCGGGCCTAGACCCTTCATCAGAAATGGGGGAGGGGAAGAGGGTGCTGAAATAAATAGGGAGAGAGGGGGAGGTGGATAGAGGATGGATACAGGAGAGGATAGGTGGAGAGGCCCATTCCTCAGACGACATGTCCATCCTGGGCCTTCTGCAATGCCACAGTGATGCCACCCGAAGGCTGCAGGAACAGCAAATCATATTCAGCCTGGGAACCCTGCAGCCCAATGGTATCAATGTGGATTTCACAAGCTTCAAAATCTCCCCTCCCCCAACCGCATCCCAAAACCAGCCCAGCTCATCTCCACCTCCCTAACCTGTTTTTCCTCTCACCTATCCCCTCTTCCCACCTCAAGCCACACCCCCATCTCCTATCTACTAACATCATCCCGCCCCCTTGACCTGTCCGTCCTCCCTGGACTGACCTATCTCCTCCCTACCCCCTTACCTACACTCACCTTTACTGGCTCCATCCCCACGTCTTCGACTTGTCTGCCTCCTCTCCACCTATCCTCTCCTCTATCCATCCTCTATCCGCCTCCCCCTCTCTCCTTATTTATTTCAGAACCCTCTTCCCCTCCCCCATTTCTGATGAAGGGTCTAGGCCCGAAACGTCGAGTTTTCCTGCTCCTCTGATGCTGCTTGGCCTGCTGTGTTCATCCAGCCCCATGCCTTGTTATCTCGGATTCTCCAGCATCTGCAGTACCTTTTATCTTTTCTTGCTGATATGAGTGCGTTTGGGTTTTTGAATTGAGTCAAACATTTGTAATGGACTCAGTTATAGTCATAAAGCTTGGGACATGTTAGCAAAGAAGTTGTTGGAAACTATAAGAACCCATGGGTTTCTTTTGTAAGCTACATTAGGTGATGTGTCAATCAATTAATTTCAGTAATGGGCATTTGCTTAATAACTCAAAATTAAAGCTGTAGCTTGTTTTCTTTTCTCTCCATTTTAAAGATCTGGGAGTCATGACACTTATGCTGCTTTTCATGGGTATTTACAGCTTTCCCATGAAATCAAAATGCTGCTGCTGTAGGTTCAGGCCCCAGGAATAGTGAAAATAAGGTTTGTTTGAACTCCGCTCTAACTCCAAACGGCACTGCTGGGGATGGCTTTTTTCCCCTGTGATTTATTCCTCATTTGGCCTTCTGCTTGGCAAAATTTGGATCTACTGGAATTGGGTTTGGGTCATCATTGTTGGCTCAACTCTATGAAAATCTGACCATGAGGTAACGCCTCTGTTTCAAACCTCTTGTACTTTCATAATTGTAAAGTATAATGTCTATACTTTAGTTTTTATTTATGTAACCACTGGAATTGTTCCATGGATACCTTTGTCAAAGATTTATTCATTACTGTTTAGGTCAGTATTAATTGCCCATACCTAATTGTCCTTGTGAGGGAGGGGCTGAGCAGCTATTTTAATCCCTTGCAATCTATGTAGTGTAAGTTAAGAAGGGAAGTTTCTTGCACAGTAGCCTTTCCCCACTCATTTTGGTATATGAACCACTGGCAGCTGATGATTGGGGTGGTTTGCTACTGCCAAGTGAGTCTTAACGAGAACGTTCAGCCTGTTGAACCTGTCCAACATTTAATACGATCTGGGTGATTGAAAATGTCAGGTTTTTTTTACCGGCACAATTGTCATAGCCCTTCACACCATCGGTACTCAGTAATCTATCAATTTACTTTGTCTCAAACAAGGTGTAATTTTTTGCATAGAGTCATAGAGTTGTACAGCATGGAAACAATAGCCTTCAGTCCAATTCTTCTGTGCTGACCAGATATCCTAAATTAATCTAGAACCATTAGCCAGCATTAGGCCCATAATATCTCTAAACCCTTCCTATTCATGCACCCATCCCGATGTTGTATTTGTACCAGCCTTCACCACTTCCTCTGACAGCTCGTTCCATTTATCCACTCCTGTCTGCATGAAAAAGTTGCCCTTCATGTCCCTTTTAAATGGTTCCTCTCTCACGCTAAACCTATGCCCTTCAGTTTTGGATTCACCTACTGTGGGAAAAAGGTCTTGGCTATTCACTCTTCCATGCTCCTCATGATTTTATAAACCTGTGTAAGGCCACCCGTTAACCTCCAATGCTCCAGGGAAAATAGTCCCAACCCATTCAGCCTCTCCCTGTAGCTCAAAGCCTCCGAATCCTGGACACGTCCTAGTAAATCTTTTCTGAACTCTTTTGAGTTTAACAACATTTTTCCTATAGCAGGCACGATAACAGTCAAGTTCAAGTTACATTGTTGGGGAGACATGGGACTGAAACTTGCGTTGAGTTTTGCGGAGCTATTTCATCCATGGGGCCTAGTGATTTTTTTTTGCTGTATGTTACCAACTTGCCTCATTGACTAACTACCCTGCCCCGTGGAAATCTTCTCATCTGATTCCAGCCCCATTTTACCACACGCCATTCCCACTCAACAGCTCAGCACTCAGCAAATTTCCCAGAATTCACTAGCCTCCACACAATCTTAGAAAGCCCACTGTGCACCTGGACAGATGTTGTCAGCCTGGAGCTGCCCTGCATGGTCCCTGACATTTGCCCCTGACAAGAGAGACAGAGGAAAATCCGGTGTCTTGCTTTGTCAGCGTGGACCTAGAGGTCCTGCTGGTAGGGTTAATGCAGAGGCTTGCATTTTCAGTAAGTCATCTGCCTGACAGTTAAAATCTACCACATTGACTTCACAGTCGCACTTCATTGATGGATAATGGTCATTTGAGGGATGGTTCAGACTTGATTTTACAGAAATGCTTTCTAGTATAGGTTGAAATCAAAATTACCTACTTCTGATTGGATTTATTTACTTTATTTATTTGAATGCTGAAGAAAGATGTTGTTACATTAGTTACGTTTATCTTACTACACATCGGAAATGCTGCAGTAATAACACTTACTCTGTAACAGTATACCTTACCACAGACAAGTTTAATCATGCAAGCATAATTGGCTCCGAAGCTGCCAAACAGATTGCTCATCCATCAACAAATCTTTGTGGTTTGACACTCAAACCACCAGCTTTGTTTCCAAAGTCCCAAGGCCAACTATGTCATGTTTTGTGACATTTTGTTGCCCCTAAATAGCAGTAAATATCACAACTTATGCAAGGAAGGGTTTAGCGTTTGTCACATCTGATAAAGTTGCACATTTAAACTGCAAAATATTTGGCTGGGGAGTGTGATGATGGTGTTCCCACCTCATCCTTCAGTTTGAGGTCCAATACCCAACATTGGCTGCACCTCCAGCCTAGCTGTTTAAGCACATTCATCATTCCTATGCTGTTTGTTCTAATCTGCTATCACTAAATGACCGTGTCAAACATTTCAACTCTACTTGTTTTTGGCATCAAAAGCTGCTTTGAAATAGAATTAGACAGTTGGGAGAAGATGCTTAACTTTATCACATAGATGTTGATCCTTTGTTGTCATTTTGTTTTGTCTGGTTTTTAAGCCGATTGTTGTGAGAATGGAAAGAAAATATTCGTAGGTTACTCACAAAAGCTGTTGAATCCCAACTGGAGAATTGACAGTGTTTGACTATCTTGTGTGTTTTTAATTACAAAAATCACAATTTTCGTTTGTTCTCCATATTCCATTTAATTTTTCTATTATTGTTGCAGTCAGGCTTTTATTCTGCTGCTGGAAAGACAAAAGGACGCTTTGTTAATATCCTGCTTTGACGATAGCCAGGGGATGAATGACAATGACCTACCGAGAACCCTCAATGCTGATTTTCATTTCCTTTCTCTTGGGAAACACTTTGGAAAACAATGTCTCTGTGATCAGCAACAGTGCACGGTAGTGGAGGTAGGAGGTGATTGAATCAGACATCTCTGAAATGACTATCAAACATTGAAAAACAGCATTAATTTGGATCAATACTTTTTTCAAAAGTGTGACCTTTTGAAAATGTCTGCAGTTTAATTTTTCTGAAATCAGCTTTCCCACAGTGTCTTGGCCCAGATCACAGGGGGAGAAAAAAACATAAGAGCTGGACTGTGTACTTTGTACTTTATGCTTCCTGAGGAGACTAACAAACTAAAAGAACCACTTTGTTCCAGATGTCTTCAGAGAGAAAACCAATGGACGAGATTTCACTCGCTCTCACCTTTGTTTTAACAATCAAACCAAATATATCTAAATAAATATGAATTAACAAGTAGAATTGCAGATAATGTAACCAAAAACGGAGTTGTTTTAAGTTAATTCTTGTTCTCAGTTTGCTTTATGAGCACCCTGCAGCATCTCTCAGTAGAGAGAGACGACAGGTGATGGTTTAATCAGAGTCACCAGAAATGAGGGGAGATTGAGAAGGTGGGAGCTGCGCAGAGACCTCAGCCGGCGTGGGAATTGACTCTGTAAAATGAACTAATGGTAGTAACAACAGTATTCTTTATCTCCTCTTCGATCCAGCCTTGGTAGACAAACAGGAGTATTGAAGACAACAGCAGGCCAAGCAGCATCTGGACGAAAGGAGCCGTCAACACTTCAGGACTAGTGTCCTGAAGAAGGGTATTATACGAAATGTTGACAGCTCCTTTCTTCCAGATGCTGCCTGGCCTGCTGTGTTTTTCTAGCCTCCTGATTGTCTACCTTGGATTCCAGCATCTGAAGTCTTTTTGTCTCTCTCTTAGATGCAGCCTTGCTGTTCACCTTTCTTTAAGTCCAGGGGGACCCTGATTTATGAACTTCGACTCATAACCACTCGTACTTAGGAATGAGCTCCTGTAATTTTAAAGATCTAACATACCCCAACCCCTTCTCTCTTCATATGAACTTTGTCATATGGAAGAGAAAGCAGAGTTAACATTTCAAGTCCAGCGACCCTTCTTCACAACATCCAATGGGATTTCTGTTGGAAACCTGGACTAGCCCACTCGTTCCCTGCAGAAAATATTGGGGATTGTCCCCTAATAATTTTTAGGCTTAACGAGACAGGTTCTTGATTGACAAGACATGCAAATGTTATTCGGACGAGACAGGAAGTAGAGTCAATGCTACAATCAAATCAACCATGATATTGCCAACAGGTGGAACAGGCTAGTGGCAATCAATGGCTTTATCCTGCTCCCAGTTTGTATGTGTGTGTGCTACATGGCTATCTACCAGGCGTGTGCAGCTTTTTCATTCCATTCAATGGCTGGATCTTTCATCCCTTCACGAGACAGGTTTGAAAGTGGAAATGTGTCAAATACTAGGGTAGGTCAACACACTCACCTGGTGGAAATTTGATAGGGAAAAAGGAGGGGCCAGAAAGCTTATTTTTTATTGAGGCCTGTAAGTGACAAATTAAAAGTGGCCTAAGGGCCTTAACCTGCATCCACTGGTGCTTTACCCCCAATTACGGGTAGCTTACAATGTGTGGGAAACTTGATACCTTTCACCGTGCATGTCAGTGAGAAGAAAGAGGGGGGGGGAACCTCCTTTGCGTGTTGCCATGAGTCCCCTCTCCCCTGGAGTCTTTAATGCTCCTTCAGCACCATGAATCCAGCACTCATCTGTCTCCTCCCCCAACCCATACACCTTCCGCATGCCTCTCGCTGAAACACCAGACCCTAGACTTATCTGCACTCTTGGCATAGTGGTGCTGTCTATAATCCTATCAGTGACCACCAGTCCCACTCCCTCCTGCGTTCCCAGCATTAAACAGCTCTGGGGTAGACAATGGGATTGTGGCAATGCTGCCTCGGCTTTTTGTTTGAGGGGGGGAATGTTTGGGGATTGCGTGTGACCCTTTAAAATCCAGTCCCATTTTCTCCCAATGCCAAATATAACACTTCAAGGAGAGAAGGGCAACAACTTTGATAACAAGGAATACTAGTAGCTTCTTTGTTATTTCATCAGGATAATGTGACCAAGGCTTTGGTACAAAAGCAACGTTGCTGAAAAAGCTCAGCGGGCCTGGCAGCATCTGTGAAGGCAAAAACAGAGTTAAAGTTTCAGGTCCGGCGACCCTTCCTCAGAACTGGAACCTCCCAATTCTGAGGAAGGGTCACCGGACCCGAGAAGTTAACTCTGTTTTTAACTTCACAGATGCTGCCAGACCTGCTAAGCTTTTTCAGCAACTTTTTTTTGTTCCTGATTTACAGCATCAGCAGCTCTTTCGGATTTTTTTTCAAAGGCTTTGATAGTTTGCCTGTGATGTGAACAAACAAACAAACAGTGATATGTTTAACAACCAGTCACTATATTGACAATCCTTAAAATGCTAGACTAATGCAAAATTCTATCTTTTTAAAAGATATAAGTATGAGGTGCTCTATTGGTTTAAAGCTGAAAGATATAGGGGTTTATCCAACTTCAGTTGAGGGATACAACTGTGCATGAAATGTTGTGTAGATAATTATTGAGCTCACCATCTGCAAGAATCCCTCTGAAGTTATGGTAGTTCATCAGGAGAATCCCTGTGGACAATTGATCCTTTCTTCATTTGCATTCCTTAATCCTAATGAAAACTGACAAACCGATAACAGGCACAAGACACCATTATCTTATGAACCTCTTGCTCTGAGTTGTCCATCTTGTTAATGAATGAATCTATAGGATGGTGTATTTCTGAGACCCTCGAGACAGATCAAATTGAATTCCTGCCTCGAACAACCAGCAGCAAGTCTTTCTGTTCTTTAGAAGGTAATGTTCTTTACAGGAGATAAAAATATATGAAGCAAGCTTTTTCTGTTTACTCAGAGTTGATTTGAAGAATTAGTCTTCCCAGAGAGGAGGTTTGTACACTGGGAGTGCTGACTAGATATTCAGGAAAAGCTGTACATTACTCTATCTATACTTCTCGCTGCCTTGGAAAGACAGCCAGCATCATCACAGACTCCTCCCACTCCAGTTATAATCTCTTCCAATCTCTTCCATCAGGCAGAAGATACAGAAGCTTAAACACGTTCCAACAGGTTCAAGAACAGCTTCTTCCCCGCTGTTATCAGACTTCTGAATGGACCTCCCAAATTTCAAATCTAATGTTGATCTTGCTTTTTGTCCACCTTGTCTGCAGCCGTATTCCTCGCTCTATCTATCACCCTGTGAGCTTTTTATGGTATCATCTGCCTGTATTGCAAGCAAAACAAAATTTTCACTGTACCTAGGTACATGTGATAATAATAAATCAAGTCAAAGATATTCTTTGCTTAATCTAATGCTTATGTAAAGGGATTGAGTCCACTGATCTAAATGTCTGGATGTCTGATGTTTAATTTCTGTTAATGAACTATGGTAGGGTCTAATCAGGTTATTTTTAAAACACATTTCAGTAGATGCAAACATAAGGCCACAATTGCTTTTTCTTGTCTTCTCTCTTACTCTGTTATGCCACCATCTATGCATTGATTCAAAGCAGTTCCTGACATTTATTGATGGAAAGTTGGCTGTGTGGAAGACTTTGCAGAGTCTCAGTTACTGGCAAGAAACTTCAAAGACAATGGTTTGAAGACCAGGCCCATGGCTACATACACCATTTTCACAGCAAAGTCCAATTTTTTTGCATATCCCCATTTTAGCTGCCGATAGAATATTTTCATGTGAAAGTCCAATTGTTAAGACTAAAGTTTAGTTACAAATAAATAATCAACCCACCATGTGTAATATCTTGAACAGGTTGCAATACATTTTCTTGTTAATGCAAAGTTGCCAGTTTGGAGACTGCTGTCATCAACCCCACCCACAAAAGGAGCATAAAAGGGTCAAAAACTATTTTTATTATTTAATATTTTAGTTGTTAATAAGTCATAATCTTCATGGTGACAGATGCTAATTTCTAACTTCACCTCGTTTCAGGTGCTGGAGAAGCCCACTAGAACAAAACTATTCTCCAGTAAGCATGTTAGTGAATGTGTCCCATTAGTCTTGCACGAGCCCCGAGCGCTGACAGAGAAGCTGGATGTCTGACTTCCGATTTGAAATGAGCAGCCACTTATTGACCACCATTTGGGTGTTTATGTATCCACTTAGTGCCTGAAAAACGAGTAGAATGTTGTCAAATTTCTAGGTCAAAATGTGTAACTCCTTTAAATCTTTAGTCACCTCAGATGAGTGTCAAAGGCCGAAGGAGGCATCACAGAAAAATAATTTTTCATTGCAGCAACTATTCTGAGTGGCAGTGAGTGGGGTGTGTGTTGATATGTCTTTTGTGTGCAAACTGATTGTATGCTTGGAGTTAGCAGTCCTTTGGGATGGAATGGAAGGCAAGAAGGCTTGTAAAATGGCATGAGAAGGCAGTGGACAGCATGTCCAGCGTTTACCAGCCACCGGGTCAGATTTGCCAGAAGTAGGAAAGATCATAGATGGCCTACCCACCCAAAGAGACCAGTTGAATTGAGGGCATCTCCCCAAACTCTGATATGTGACTCTGCTGCACACAGAGACTACCAAGCAAAGACAGATGGCCTTGACTGGAGGCTGAATGGAGGATCCCACCTTACCAGCTTCTCAACAGTAACTGGTGATGAGCAACACTTGCTGGACCAGTCAGGGCTACCCACATTCCATGAATGAATAAATAGAATCAGTACTAGTGTTTACATCAAAGGCAAAAGTGCTGCCTGAACTCAGGGCTGCTCCAACCCTTCACCTGAGAATGATTGAATGCCTGCTATACCCCAGACCCCACTCACTTGACATTCATGGTCATTGTGATCATCCAATTGCCCTTATCCTACAGGTGCACCACCAACAGTGACCACTGCTAAAGGTGGTGCTGTTGAGCTACCTGGAGTCTTTGATTGGATTTGCCCCTCTTGGGGTATGGCACTATCCTTAATCTGACACGGGTGTCATTGCTTGTTGAAGCTGTGTCCCACCCACTTTTTACCCCACTGTTGGGATTCCTCAACCTACGAAAAATTCAGTTCACTTCTAGATTAAAGCATCCGTACAACAAAAACATGTCAATTACAAACTGTTGAATATCAATGCATTGTGGGGATATATCTACAGTCATTATAAGATTGATTTTTGAGGAAGGCAAGAAAACAACCCACACACTTACAGACTATATGCCACATGCACAGAATTATTTTAGTTTCACTTGTTTAGTTAACATTCTACCTGTAATAAATCTTGAGTTGTCCTCTGTGCCTCCCATAGCTGCGGACATATAGATTTGTTTTCTAGTGTGAATTTCTCTTTCATAGCTTGATATGATTGAAAATGCCCCCTGATGAAAATGTTTCTCAATGTTCGTTAACTTGTGCTATTTTTTTCTGATTTCCTTCAACCTTGCAGATGACTTGTCTGCCTAATCTGTCATCTATCTATCTCACACAATCATAAAGCAATTACAATTAATGTCTTTCCAAAAGCTAAAATAAATTTACGAGCAGGTTGCTTAATAGTCGTGACATTAGTTTGTTATGTAACCATGTAATCATTGATTCATAGAACTATACAGTGCAAAATGAGACTGTTCAGTCCATTGTTTGAATGCTGGCTTCTTGAAAGAGCATTGCAATTATTCCCATTGCCCTACTCTTTCTCCATAGACCCACAACACCTTTTCCTTTCTCAAACATATGCATCCATTTCTCTTTTAACAGTAACTCAATGTGCTTGCATCACATTTTCAGGCTACACACCCTAGATCATAATAATCCACTTTTAAAAATATTTGCCCAGCCTTGCTTCTTTTCTTTTCTCCCCCAATAGCCTTAAATCTGTTAGTTTTCTTTTTAACATCCCTGCCATGATTTGTATGATCAATGCCCTTCATAATCTTGAACATAATACAGGATGGTTCCTAACATTCCAGCTGCATGGTAGCACACTTGATGACAGATGTCTTATGGCAACACAGGATTGAACCATTCCCTTGTTCTTGCTCACCCATTCAGATCAATCTGGGTTAATTTGTATTTCAATTCTCCGCATAACAAGCTCTTAAAGGGAGAGAAGAAAGTGCAGGACCACTGGAGTGAGAATGAGACTAGCTGGAGAGCTCTTGGAGAGAACTTATACAAGGACAGATGGGCTTTAATCTCTGTTGCAATCATTCTATGAATTTTATCCATCTAACATGGTTCTGTAACCTTTGATCATATTCCTCAGAAAAAATCTATTGATCTCAGTTTAGAAATTTTCAACTGGCCTTGCGTCAGAAATATTTTTGGGGGATAGAAAGTTCTTGATTTCCACTGTTGTTCATATCAAAAACTGCCTTCTCATCACTCATGAATGGCTTTGTTCCATGTTTAAATATTAAGCCTTCTTGTTCTGAAATGCTGGCACAGGAAATAATTTCTTTCAATCTAGTTTATTAACTCTCCTATAGTACCTCCACTTCCAGCCCAGGCTCTGCTCAGGACAGTTCAGGTTCAGGATCCTCTGTTCACAAGGGGAGAGAAGCCCAAATGTTGTGAGGCAACCTCTCTCTTGACTCTTTTTGACCCATTGAGGGCTGTTTTACCCCTGGGATGAGACAGAGGGAGCTATTACGGGAGATGAAAGCAGGTGGCATTGCATTGCTGCGGGCTCAGGTGGGAAGGTTTCCTGAGTGTGTGAAGGCAGTGTAGAGGGTGTTGGTGTTTGCGGTTGGTGTAAATGATGGGAAGTGGGTGCAGTAGCAGACAAACAGTAAGTGTGAGGTGTCGGAGAGTAGGTGGAGGTACATGCTGGCAGAGTGGAGGAGGACATTGACCTTCTTCCTGCAGGTGCTGGGCATTCCTCCAGATGCTTGAGACTGCTTCTACATGGGTAGCAACCACAGACCAGGCTGGCATGGTCTAGTGTCATTGTCTCCACATCTGGACCTTGGGTAAGTGAAAATCCTGCATGTGCTCTGCCCCTTCCAGCAGGATCTCCAGAACAATAAAGTTAAAGCAGTGTGGAGATAGTTTGTTGCCTGCCAAGTCAAGGACAACTGTCAGGAACTGTGCAGGGCAGACCCAGACTGTGAATGCTTGGCTAAGCCCACAACAGCTTTTTAAATATGGTGTTGGTGCCAAAGAGGCCGGTCAGTTCTGGGATCTCCAGTTAGCGGTGAGTTACTCCTGGAACAGTGTTTGATAATACAGGGGCAGAAGTAGGACATGATTCTCACCGTGTGATCTCTAACGGCACTTAATGCAGCAAATTTGGCCCGATATTATGGGAAAACTTTCGCAGCTTCACAGCAAGAATCACTCCACTAAACTCAACATGACTCACATTTAGACAAAAAAAAAGATCTGTACAGAAAAAAGGCCACTTCATGCTCTGGTCTTAGTCACTCATACCCAAAGTATTAAGTTGTTTTGTTTTTTACACATCTACTCAGTAAACATTTACTCAGGATGTTCCCCGTTACGGAGGGATTGTCTTACGAGCAAAGGTTAAACATTTGGGAATCTACACTCTGGAGTTTGGAAGAATGAGAGGTGATCTCCTTCAAACATATAGGAACTGTAAGGACATTGACAGGGTAAATCCTGAGAGGATGTTTCCTCTCATGGGAGAATCTAGAACCAGAGAGAAAAATTTTAGGATTAAAGGGCGCCCAATTTAAGACTAAGATGATGGGGAATTTTTTTTCTCTCAGTGGATTGTGAGTCTTTGGAAAACCTTGCCATATAGACCTATGGGGGCAGAATCCTTGTCTGTATACTTATGGTTGAGAAAGATAGATTCTTGATCAGCCGGGAAATCAAGGGTCATGGAGAAAGGGCAGAAAAGTGGGCGTGAGGAAAGTTGGATCAGCCATGATCCTATTGAATGGCAGAGCAAGCTTGAGGGGCCGAAGGCCCTATTCCTGTTCCCATTTCTTATGGTCCTAACCTGATGTACTTTTTCAGCATATTCTATTGTCATGATAAAATCAGTTTGGATTTCTACTTATTGTCCCAATTCCTGAGGGAAACCTGTCTCACGTTGGTTCGGAAGTGATGAAGAGGCACAGACATGATGCACCCCAACTTTTATCAAACTGCTGAGGCAATTTGAACTGTGTTCTCACTGTGGAATCCAGGCAGGCCTGAAGCCAAATTCACCAGGTGACTGAACATCGAGAATCCTGCCCAGATTGCGGTGTCTTCTTCATCCTGTTCTTCTGAATATGTAGCAAAAAATGTCTGCCTGAAATTGGCAGGCCCTTTTTTTAAATACTCAGATCAGGATTGATGATAACAGCAGACCTGACTGGAATTTTAAAAGTAGACTCTGTGTGGATGCTGTTATAACACAGAGACTGCAAGCAAATCAAATCAGCCTTTCTGTCCCCGTATTTGCAATACAGTAAAATTAAAATGGTCAGTGACCCTTAAAATCAACCACAATGGCTTCTAACCCAACATTTTGAATAACCAGTCTCAGACTTTGTGAATAATCAATACGTGAGACCAGGTTTGTAGCTTAAATAAAATACTTAATAATTTATTAACAATACAGTAACTTTAGCAAAGCAATGTTAAAGGAATCTAATTAATATCTGTGACTTAAACCCTGTAACCTTTGTTTTCAGCCCCATTCACACAAAAGACAGACAGATAAACCCAGGTAAGAAATAAATTGACATTAAGGAAAAATAACAAATCTGGCCAGATTGCTTAGGAAGTTTCCATGATGTATTGCTTCACAGGCACAAGAGATTGTCTCCTGGTTGATTTTCTGAAAACACTGATCAATGCCAACTTTTACAGTTCACTCTAAGAAAGATTCAATAATATTTATAACTTAGTTTCTATTCTTGGACCTTCCAATCCTGATAATGGGAGGTTAGTCAGGGTCCTTTCAAATCTTCATGCTGTAGCATCAATAGCTAAACTCATTCTCTCTGAAAGATCCAGTGCAAAACAGTTCAAAAAGCTCTTGTCCGTCCCTCTGTTCCTTCCAGACTGGTTGACATTAATTTGCAGGTACTGACCTTGTTAAGAACTAAACATCTGTGATCTGATTAAGCATACTGCCACTCTGGAGTCGAAGAGTCTGTAGAATTCTTTGATCAAGCACCAACTTTCAATTTCTGACCTGGTCTCAAAAGCAAAAAAAAGCTTGCGTGTTCTTTTTTTTAACACAAACTGCTTCTCACTGTCCAAAAGTCACCTTCCAGCTTTCAGCTCACATTTCACAGCTTGAAACCAAAAATGATGAACAAAAGTATGAATAATAAAAAACCAGCTCGAGTTCAAACAGAACTTTTACAAACACTAAGCTCTCACGCTAACTGGGGTAGAGAGGGTTGGAAGATCATCTCACTGATTGCTGATTTGATTTTAGCTAAAAAGCGCTTTACTGCCTTTATCTGTAAATTATGAGCAAAAGAGACAATTAATAAAGATATATAGGAAACTGGAAGAAATTGCATAATTAAGTCTGAATCTCCAGGAAGGTTGGTGACCAAACTGAGAAAATGGAAAAAGTAATGGAAATTATGTTATCCCTTTGAATGCTTCCTAATAAATTGAATGAAACATATCTAATTTTAAATGAAATGAATATTATTTTGATATTAACATCACCTCATCATGTTTCCAGTAAATCTTAAATGACCTAAAGTACTCCAATTCACTGTTGAACAGGCAGAATTGCCGGGAAGTAAATAAATCTGAACTGTGGTCATCTTATGAAACAGCATTGTTATATTTTCTGCCATTTTTCATGCATTAAGTGCAATATCTGGTAGCACTCAAAAATAAACTGCCTCATTATTCACTGTAATATAGCTGTGTGTGTGGGCACGCCATATATTTAGAGGCCAGATTTAACAGCACCAGGGGAGATTTCATTTAATGAGTGTGTGGGTGAAACAGAAATCATTTTGAGGCATAAATAAGACAGCACTTTTAGCAGTGCACTGAGGGTTCCGTGCCGTAAATTAATTCATAGGAGAAAACAGGGTGCCATCATCAGGCAGTACATTGACCTTTCAATAAGTTTTGAATTTAACCTGGACTGATAATATGAAGATGTATTTTATCATACTGACTGTCAAAATTGAAATGGGCAGTCTCAGTCTGCATCTACTTGTTGGAAAGGCATTCTACTCCAGTCATGGGAAGTAACAAGATGAGTGGACCATATATTGGTGACTATGCTCATAGTCAGGTGCATTTCCTTGTCACATTTCCTTGGCTTTTCTACTGCTTCACCTCTGAGTTGTCAATGGAAATCCCATTTGTGGGATGTGGATTTTTAGCTGAACATCTGCTGAAGCTACAATGGCAGAAAAGGACGAGCCCTGAGGCAATCCACCTTCCATACATTAATTTTCCATGAGTTGACTTGTCCATGTCCCTTTTTCCCATAGGTGCCAATTGCCTTACCGTGCACTTTCAGGATCTTCTTATTTTAGTTTTGGAATTGTTTGTCGCAGGAGAGCCTCATTTATGCACAGTCCTGAGTTTATTTATATTTGGAAGTCACATGTATTTTAGATTACATCACTTAACAAATGCATATTCATTATTTCACTCATAAATTTTCATAAGCACTTCTTGCAATATAATGTTTCTCCAGTTTAAAACAGTTGTAGGATTGTACTGACAAGATTTATATGCTATAAAATATTAGGACTCAGCAAGAATGACTGATTTACTGCTGCAAGCACAAGGGAGATGGAACAAACAACAGTATTATGCAACATTCTACATATGTTATAATTTGGAAAACATTTCTGTTCTGTCTGAGAGAACATGAAGTTTCAAAACTAAAATCTAAAATGCTAACATGTTTTCTTTCTGAAATTTGCTCAATAACAGGTAAATTCCACCTCTTTGACCACCTCCTAGCAACTTCATGGAATTTTAACAGTTTGACTTGGAACGTCTTTTTTTCTCAAAACGTCACAAAGGGTGATTTGAATTTCCAGATGCTGTACTTGACTTACGTCGAAATTTCTGCCTAAGATTTGCATTTATCGCTGTCTAGACTTTGAGTGATATTTCACTGAAATGTAGAAATGTCCTCACTAAATCTTCAAACGCAGAACTAGTCCATAATTACATGCCAGAATTATCTGTAGACCAAGTATAAAAACAAAGTTGCTGGAAAAGCTCAGCAGGTCTGACAGCATCTGTGAAGGAAAAAAACAGAGTTAACGTTTCGGGTCCGATGAACCCTTCCTCAGAACTTTAGACCAAGTATGTTGTGCAGGTACAGCTCCAACATAACACCATAATAATTTTCAATAAGCATTGTTTTCACCTCACATCAAACTTATCAAGTTTCCTATGTTAAATTCCAAGTTTAATTCTGGTATCTTTTAAATCTGTTCTGCAATGTTATACTTAGTAAGTAATAACAATGCTAAAATTATCTTGATAGAAACAAAATAGTAGTGGTGTTTAGAGTCTGAATGCAGTTTTCTGAAAGAATGCACAGAAACTTTTAACAAAAAAGACAAAGAACTGCGGATGCTGGAAATCAGAAACAAAATCAGAACGTGTTGGAAAAACTCAGCAGGTAAGGTAGCATCTGTGGAGAGAAAGCAAAATTAATGTTCTGGTCCAGTGACCCTTCTTCAGAAATGGATTAGTTTTGCATAAAAAATTTGATGGGTTGAGACTGAGAAGGGCAGTTAAGGATATAAGAAACAATGGTTAAGGCATAGTGAAGGAAACTGGAGAATGGTGGATTCCTGAGTATTTCAGCAGGCACTGGACCTTGGCAGTTTTGGAAGGCCCCCGGTCCTCAGCAGTTTCAATGGGCTCCAGGCCTTTGGTAGTTTCAGTGGGCCCTCAGTCCTTAGCGGTTTCGGTAGTCCCCATGTCCTCTGCAGTTTCAGTGGGCCCTTGGTCCTGAACGGTTTCGATAGGCCCCACGTCCTCGGCAGTTTCAGTGGGCCCTTGGGCCTGAACAGTTTCGGTAGGCCCCATGTCCTCGGCAGTCTTGGCAGGCATCTGGTCTGTGGCAGTTTCAAAAGGGCCCGATCCTTGGCAGTTTCGACAGGCCCCCGGTCCTCAACAGTTTTGCAAGGTCCCGGTTCTTGGTAGTTTGAGGTCTACCAGCTGTGGCCAGCTCATGAAACCAAGAGGCCATTGAATGAACAAAACGATACTTGACTTAACTTTGTCTCTTTTCAAAAATATGTAATTTATGTAATTAAATGGTGCTATTTTTGTAGTATCCTGTGCACATTTTACTGTATTTTCTCAAATACAACTAACAATAGATTTCTAAATAAAAATAGTTCTGAGGAACAGTCACTGGACCTGAAACATTGACTCTGATTTTTCTTTATAGATGCTGTCAGACCTGCTGAATTTTTTCAGCTATTTCTATATTTGTTTCTGGCAAAATATTTCAATCTACCTATAAGCATTAGTGTATTATTTTAATAGCAGTTAAAAATCCACTGCTTTTTATCACGTATTTTTGTAGATCATTTCCAATTTTAACAGAGAAGAAAATCATTTTCTGAAGTGTTAACATTTGTTTATGTTGTACATGTTCCAGCGTTATCTCCATGTTGTTTAGGTCTGCCTTTAAGCTGTAACTGCATCCACTTCAGAAGATTATAGTGTGAATTCACAGTCTAATTGAATACAGAAATCTTTCACATAACTGCATTGTGTGTCTACTGGAAGCACATGGCTTGATTACACAGAGTGGATAATGGATACTTGATTCATGAGAACACTTTCATTTATATAAATATGTTCAAGAGTGAAAAATGAAAGGTGATCCCTTAGAATAAAGAAACTTAACAGTTACAATTGAATGGCCAAATTCTTCGAACGTGTTCAAACTGAGAACAATGAGCACTTTCAGACTGAGTATTTTGCAATAAAGCAGTGTGTGCATATTTCTGGTATGTGTGGGAAGAGTCCAACTGAAGCTCTTTTCAGTGTTTTAAAATCTGTTTGCAGGTTATTAAACTCTGCACAGCTGTTTTGTAAATGTGGTATTTCAGTGTCAACCATCTATTCTGCCTCTACTCCATTCCATTTTTTAAAAATATTAATTAGCTGCTTTACCTGCTAACTTTGACTATCCAAAAACTACTCCCTTCCAATAAATGCTAACAAATCTTTTCATTCAGCTGCTGACAAGCTGTTGCATTTTTCAATGTACTTCTTTTATTTCACATTTAAAATTTTGTTTTATATCTAAGTGTTAGTTCAGCAATACACATTTAAAGCATATGAACAGTGCCCATTCTTAGAATTCTCAGGGCAACTATTATCCAAAGTGTTTGTAGTTTTATATCCTAGCAAATTGCTAACCCAGGATTTAGGATATCTAAAAAGAATGGTTTAGGCTTGCGAATTTTATGTAATTGATTCACCATAAGCAATAGGATTCGTGACAGCACGTTTAGGATATTGAAGGCCCTTTCTTCTTCTCTCTCTAAATCTTGGTAACATGTGTTTGGCTTTGGGCTTCTGTGCAGTCAAGATGAATCAGAAATATAATGAGATTTTGCTGTCCATTTTTGCTCTCCTTTTCCTGCTGATGTAATGATTTCTACAGAGTACGCCTCTCAAAAAAAAGTTCTGGTCTTTGGCCTTTGATATGAGTTCGGTAACAACTATCTACACATCTGAACCTTTCTCCTTTACCATGTTAATCAAGCACATTGCACGTGGAAACAGTGTAACTGTTCTGCCTATCAATTGCATTGGTATAGCCACCACTAGAAATTGTGAAGTCAGGTCATCATAACTGTTTCCACGTGGGACAAAGACGTAATGGAGATCAACAATTGTAACACTTCTGTTGTATGCAGGTGTAAGGGTCTGAAAAGGTTAATGCTGAAGAGTGCCTACCCATTAATGGTGATGTCATACAGATGGTGGGAGAATACTTTAGGATCTTAAATGAGAAAGACCTACCATCATGGTAGTCTCTGCAACAATGTCTATCACATCAATGTAACTTGTATCTGATCACTATCTTGCAATAAAGCAAATTTTGTTTAAGACAAAAGCCTCTTCTGATTAGAGTGGCTTTCCTTTCCAGGCAAAGCAGAGCCTATAGATCCCTACAAGGAAAGAAGAATGTGGCAGATAATCTACCAGATAGCTGATCTGGCATGATGAGATGTAGTGAGGATTCACCTTACAGTAGCTACCCAGGACGGTTGGAAAAATATGTTTGGCTTGGGGGTGGAGAGAGGGTGATGCTGGGGGCAGAACTGCAACATCTGATGATTGACTGTTCCTGAAACTGAACGATGTGCAGGAAGGTGAAACATCATTGCAATAGAAAACACACAGCAGACTTGTCACGGAGTGGCAAATGTATTTTTCTTATTGAAACTAAGCACACAGGAGGAAATATTGGGAGCTGTAAGACACCTAGGATTCTACTTAAGGATTCTTTGTTACTTCTATGTTTCATTCCAGCACAGCAGCTACAACCATGGGAACGCGGTATAGGGAGTGACTGACAACTTTCTCATTCCCAGGGTTCTCTCAAATGTAGGCTGAGATTTAATGACTCCATGAGCTCAGCAAATGTAAATGTTACAGGTGCAACTTGTTGTGCATGTACCTTTTGTACTTTAAAGCATAAACCTTTATTTACCCTTAAAGTGCATTCACAAATCTAACAGCACCAATCTGCGCATTAAACAAACTGTACCTCATGACACTTACACATTGGAGACTTCAATTAAATATATACAGGATCCTGCAGTGCATGGATGTCTGTTGATGCCTCACTATCTCTGCGGGAATTCTTCGAGAGAAGTGACGAGAATTCTGAAATAGTTCTAAAATTAAACTGCTTGTGACTGACAATATTAAGTATTCCTTTGTCAGGCAGGGAAAGAAACTGCACAAGCCTGGAAAATAACAGCCTACATGCAGGAAGAGACAAATCTTTGTGACGTGCTCAATTAACGCTGTAAAAGATAGATGCTTTGTCGAGGAACTGTAAATGACCAAAGGTCAAAGAGCAGAATTTTGTTTTTGAGAGGTGTGCTCTGAAGATAACCATTTCATGAGCAGGACAAAGAACAACAATCGACAGGAAAAAATCTCATTTTATATCTGACTCTTCTTGTCATCATAGAAGCCAGAAGTCAGAAGCCAAACAAAATTTTGCCAGATAGAGAGAGAGAGAGAGAGAGAGAGAAAGAGAGAGAGAAGAAGGAGGCCATTTGGCTTATCAAGTCCACACTAACTCTCTGAAGAGCATCCCACTCAGACCCAGTCCCCATCCTATCACCATAACTCTACGTTTACCATGGCTAATCCATCTAGCCTACATGTGCCTGGACACTATGGGCAACTTAGCATGGCTGATCCACATAACCTGCACTTCTTTGGACTGTGGGACGAAATTGGAGCACCCAGAGAAAACCCATGCAGGCACGAGGAGAATGTGCAAACATCAGCCAGCCTGAGGCTGGAATTGAACCTGGGTCCCTGGTGCCGTGAGGCAGCAGTGCTAATTGAGCAGTGTCTGATTTAAAATAAGTTAGATCATTGGTATCTTACTGTTAATTTTCCAAAACTCCCTGAATGTGGATACAATCCTATAAAATTGGAAGATAATGATTGAACTCCCTTATTCAAAAAGGGAGGGAAACAAAAAAGCAGGAAACCACGAACAGTTAGCTTTCATAAGGAAAAGTTTTAAAGTCATTATTAAAGAATGTATGGCAGGGCATTTGGATAAATTCAAAGTAGTCAGGCAGCAACAACACGGTTTTGTGAAAGGGGAATCATGTTTAACCAATCTATCGAAGTTTTTTGAAGCAGTAACATGTGTTGTGGATAGAGGGGAACTGGATGATATGCTGTAGGTAGATTTCCAGAAGGTATTTGGCAAAATGCACATCAAAGATTATTGTAGAAAATTAAAGCTCATGGTGTGGGTGTGACATTCTTTTGTCTGTCCAACTGTTGCTGTCTCTCTCTCTGGGTTTCACCTCCACCTGCAGTTGGTTTTGCTATAATACGATAGTTGTGTTCCTGCGCAACTCCATATTATAGAAAATCACACTATAGACATAATGGGGCCTACAGGAAAAGTGGGGTTAGGGGCAGACCACCGAAAATAAAACACTCAAAAGCCTAACACAAAGGATAGCACATTTTAAATAAATGGTAAATTCATATCTAATAATGAAATAAAAGTAAATTTAACACCTTACCTTGAAAAATTTGCAAAGAAGACCCAAAAAGCACAAAGTACTGTACCTCTCACAGAAAGCACTTCCCGACAAAGTCTGTGAAATGATCACGTGATGTCAGCACAGAGCATCTTTTGGCACATGCTCAAGACAAAGCCAGTGAAACGATCATGTGATGTTGATGTGTACTCCTCCATGCACCGATGGAATCGTGTTATAGCCAACACAAGTTCATATTTTAGAAATAGCATTCCCCTATTCTTCACTCACATTATAGCCAATTCGCAGTGCTGGAGCACGCATTATAGCAGAACTGACAGTATAGTTTGATCCTCCCCCTCCCCCGACGCTGTCTTCATCAAATATACCAACCTTTCTCCCAGCTACAGTCAGTTCTGATGAAGGGCCACTGGATCCGAAATGTTAATTCCACTTTCTTTTCCTAGATGCTGCCAGACCTGCTAAGCTTTTCTAGCAATTATTGTGTAGGAATACATGGGCCTTTTTCCAAGTGGGAGTCAGTGACTAGCGGGGTACCGCAGGGATCAATGCTTAGCCATATATATATATATATATTTATTGTTTAGGTTAGGGAGCTAAATGTAGTATGGCCATGTTTGCAGACAACACAAAGCTGGCTGGGAGGGTGAGCTGTGAAGAGAATGCATAAAGCATATCATTGTGATTTGGACAGGCTGAATGAGTGGGCAAACAGATGGCAGGTGCAGTGCATTGTGGATAAATGTGAGGTTACGCACTTTGGCAGCAAAAACAGGAAAGCAGATTATTGTTGGAATGGCAATAGATTGGGAAAGGGGAAAGGTGCAACAAGACCTTGAGTCCTTGTGCACCAGTCACTGAAAGTAAGCATACAGGTGCAGCAGGCAATGAAGAAAGCAAATGGTATATTGGCCTTCATAGCCAGAGAATTTGAATACAGGAGCAGGGATGTCTTGCTGCATTTACATAGAGACTTGTTGAGACCACACCTGGAGAACCGTGTGCAGCTTTGGTCTCCTCTGAGGAAGGAACTTCTGGCTATGGAGGACGTGCCACAGAATTTTCCCAGACTGATCCCTGGGATGGAAGGACTGATGTGTGCAAAGATGATTGAATCAGTTAGGACTGTATTCAGAAGAATGTGGGAGGATCTCATCGAAATTATAAAATTCTAAAAGGACTAGAGAAAAAAAATGTAGAAAGGATGTTCATGATGAATAGGGAGTCCAGAACCTAGATCTTGTCCAAGGGTATGCGTGTAGGCCATTGAGAACTGCGATGAAGAGACATTTCTTGACCCAGAGATTGGTGAGCCTTGGGAATTCTCTGCCACAGAAAGTAATGTCTAATACCAGTGGACATGCATTTAAGGTAAGAGGGGAAAGTTCAAAGGAGATGTGACAGGTAATTTTTTTATACAGAAAGCGGTAGGAGTCTGGAATGTGCTACCAGGGGCAGTGGTGGAAACAGATGTGATAGGGGCTTTTAAGAGAATTTTAGATAAGCACATGAATATGCAAAGAATGGAGGGATATGGACCATAATCAGGTAGAAGTGATTAGTTTAATTTGGCGTCATGTTTGGCAAAACATCGTGGGCTGAAAGGCTTGTTCCTGTGCTGTATTGTTCTGAGGAAGGGTCACTGGACCCGAAATGTTAACTCTGTTTTTCTCTTCACAGATGCTGCTAGACCTGCTGAGCTTTTCCAGCAACTTTGTCTTTGTTCCTGTATTGTTCTATGTTCTATGTTCTTTGTTTCATGGCCTAAAGTAGCTGAGGCCAAAACATTAAATGTTTTCAAGAAGCATTTAGATATAGTTCATCAGGCTAAAGGGATCAAACGGTATAATAAGGGAAAAATGTGAATAGTGCACCGAGTTGGATTAACAGCTGTGACCATATTGAATGGTGGAGCAGGGTCAAAGCGCTGACGGGCCTACTCCTGCTCTGATTTTCCAAGCTTTTATATTTCTAAATAACAAAACATTCTATTCAATAATGTTCTGCTTGTTTACAGTTTTGAAATATAAATAACCTTGCTTTGACTGTTAGACAATGACATTTATTGTGATTTTTATTTAACGTATGTATTTAAAACTAAATCCTGACATTACTGCAAAGTAACCTAAACCAATCATTCTCCTCTGCAGACTGTGATTCCAGTTTGCATGCTAAATTTTTAGAACCACTTTACATCACTTTCATTAAGATTATTGTGTCTTTGGTTCAAGCAGCAAAATAATTGTATTCAAATTCAAATTGGTTGCTGACAAAGGGATATATTCTCATCTGGAGTAATTCCTGGTGTGGAAGGTCTTGGTTTTGATGGGAGTAATGTTGGAGACTGCACCACTCAGCAATGTCATACTGTCCGGAGTGGGGATGAGGAACAGCAGTGCAGGATCCTACAGAGGGAGGACCTATGTCTTCCAATCATCGTCATAATGTATATTTTATTTTGGCCAACTGCCAGCTGCATCTAGCTTTTTGGAGGGGTTTTCACCATGAAGCTTAGCGGGTTTGCTCAGCGTATATTAGTAAGCTCAGCTCACTACCTATCTCGTCTGGCAAAATAACATCTCTCTCCCATCCGGTTCTGTCCCCATCTAACCACTGGCCATTCCTGAAATAATTCAACTACTGCTGGAAAGTCCTGGAATTGGCCAGCGTCCCTCGTGCTGGCATCATTTCTAAAAGCTGTTTGAGGACATGGGTAGCAACTATCAGCTGAAGCCGCCCAGCTTACTTGCTGACATTTGCCCAAACATGGCTGCCAAGGGAAATTTGACACCTCACTTTGCGGACAGGGGCCAGGAGGTCTTTCTGGATAGGGGAAGAGGAGGGTGGCTGTGCAGGCAAGATGTCCTCTTCTCCCAGGATCAGCACAGGAGGCCCTGACACCAGACCATGCCAGCTTGGCCCAAGGTTGCCGTTCAGGTCAGTTCAGTCTCAGCTATCTGAGGAATGCGCAGCAGAGAAAGAAGATGGCCAATGGCCTTTTCCACTCTGCCAGGGATAAATGCCACCAGCTTCTGTTTGCTACACCACACTCACTTGCTATTATCACTACCACCCACCAAATCTCATTTTATTTTATTAATTTGTGGGATGTGGGCATCGCTGGCTGGTCAGCATTTCTTGCCCATCCCTAGCTGATCTTGAGAAAGTGGTGGTGTGCTGCCTTCTTGAGCCATTGAGTCCACCTGCTGTGGGTTGACCCACAATCCCATTAGGGAGGGAATTCCAGGATTTTGACCCAGTGACAGTGAAGGAATGGCAATATATTTCCAAGTCAAGATGGTTTGGAGGGAAACTTGATATTGAATGGGTTTCCCATGTATCTGCTGCCCTTGTCCTTCTAGATGGAGGTCATCATGAGTTTGGAAGGTGCTGTCTGAGGATCTTTGGTGAATTTCTGCAGTGCATCTTGTAGATAGTGCACACTGCTGCTACTGAGCGTCGGTAGTGGATGGGAGTGGATGCTTGTGGATGTGGTGCCAATCAAGAGGTCTGCTTTGTCCTGGATGGTGTAAAACCTCTTGACTGTTGTTGGGGCTGCACTCATCCAGGCAAGTGGGGAATAATCCATCACACTCCTGACTTGTGCCTTGTAGATGGTGAACAGGCTTTGAGGAGTCAGGAGGTGAGTTACTCACCGCGTCATTCCCAGCTCCTGGCCTGCTCTTGTAGCCATTGTGTTAATGTGATGAGTCCAGTTGAATTTCTGGTCAATGATAACCCCAAGGATGTTGATAGTGAGGGACTCAGTGATGGTAACACCATTGAATGTCAAGGGGTGATGGTGAGATTATCTCTTATTGGTGATGGTCATAGCCTGGCATTTCTGCAGTACAGATGTTCCTAGCCACTTGTCAGCCCAAGCCTGGAAATTGTCCAGATTTTGTTGCATTTGAACATGGACTGCTTTGGTATCTGAGGATTGCAAATGATGCCGAACATTGGGCAATCATCGCCGAACATCCCCACTTATGATGGAAAGAAGGTCATTGATGAAGCAGCTGAAGATGGTTGGGCCTAGGACATTACCCTGAGGAACTCCTGCAGAGATGTCCTGGAGCTGAGATAACTGACCTTGAAACAACCACTCCTATCTTGCCAGGTATGACTCCACCCAGTGGAAAGTTTGCCCCTGATACCCATTGATTCCAGTTTTGCTAGGGCTCCTTGAAGTCACGCTCAGTCGATTACAGCCTTGATGTCAAGGGCTATCACCCTCACCTCACCAGAGGAATTCAGCTCCTTTGTCCTTGATCTACCACTCTCATCATTCTCCTCACAATCTTCCGTCATTCGCTGTCACCCACCCAACCTCCGACAATACCAACCCCGCGTGCCCTCAACGATGCCTACTCGCTCACTTGGGCCAGCTGCACCAAAAACAACAGCTATGCCAGCCTCCATGCTTGCATCTGTCTCACAGTCTAGGAGGAATACAGCCCATAACAGGGCAGAAAGAGTCAAATCGGGCAATGGGCTTCCTGACATATGTCCCCTCACCCCTTATGTGGACAGTATCCTGACTCTGACCACCCTGAGTGGTTGGCACACCATGCCTGATCCCCTGGACTGGGTGTCCGAGGCTGCTCTCAACATACTGTATTGGGATCCCCTGACTGAATGCTATCTCCCTTGACTTGATGAGACTGGTCATAACCATGACAAGCTTCTTGGCTTTATGATTGCGGTAAATAGGCACTGTATTACTGCAATAATGTGAGCTTGGTGTCTATGGCTGAGGGGGCAAAATGGAAAAAGGCAAGGCAAGTCAGGGGGATGCTGTGTGCATCCAGATGGGCTCAGAGCCAATGAGCATTAAATGAGCAAATGAACAGGCTAGTGTTCCCAAAGAGTAATTGTTGTTGTTTTTGTCTTCCATTTGCACAGAATAAACAGAGTTAAAATCAATCCTTTGGTCTTGACTTCCCAACCTTTAGAATCGCTTACATTTCCATTCAGATTCTTGCTATTCCTTTGGTGAGAAATTGGTGGAATCTTGTGAGGTCAGACAGATTCCTGGGAGAAGAACCCCTGGAATTTTATGGTCACCATGTCAAATTGCACATGGAATGGGTGAATTTATATAGAAGACATGCCGTGTGAATCCTAGGGCATTAAACAAGTTAATAACTTGTCCAGTGGAGATCCTAAGAGAAGTAGAGATGATTTGTTGCAGGAGCTGTCCATACAATAATCCCCATTCAGATGCGAATCTGCAGACATAGTGAATCTATCAACAACGTCTGTCTCTCTTTGCCTCATGCCGTGAATCTGATCGACACAGCTGCTGACTGTATCCTTCTGTAGAAATTAAATGCACTGAATGTTCTAAAAGTTTACCTGTAGGGTACATCACTTTTCTAGCTGTGCTCCGTTAGAGTCTCCAGCTGTCAGGTTTGTGAAGTAGCACTTCAAATTCATACGACTTCATCATTTTTGCATTTTCTTACCTTTGACCTTTTCCATTATCTCCAGCATGCCTGGAAGGAATGATAAGCATGCTAAGGAATTCTGCCATTTTCTCTATTTAATGAGAGTCTGTTTGCAGTATTTAATTTAGCAGAGAGTGTACAAGAGAGTCTGCCCTCAGCTGTGCACCAGTTTTCTTTACCTTTCTGCGTAAGTCTTTCTTGTTGCAGAGCGTGCCAAACATCATCTTTGATGTTACTTTTATTTACTTCCGTTTTAATGCTACTTTCTGACATATTTGATTTATGAGGTGATTTATTCTCCATCTAGGACTAACTTCGGAAAAGACATTTTAAAAACATGAAATAATCTCATAAGAAGGGTTATTTTTATCCCATTACCTTCTTACTTATGCTCAACGAGAGGGTAACGGGGTGTTAATAAAACAATGAGGTAGCGTGACTGAGCTCCACCTGATGTTCACACTCTGTAATTGCAGGATAATAAGTTTACATAGGTGTTTGCCGTTATAAAATGTAGAATCAGTAATCTAGAAGGAAAAGAAATTGACAATGAAATGTAACACCAGCAGTGACAAGAAGCAAGTAAGATTTTGTCAATGGGAATTGCGTGCAGATGTAAAATGTTTTACTGAACTGTGTCTAGCTTGACCGTTATTGATGCATTTCATTCCCTATTCCATACACAACACGACTGTATGCAAAATACATCAGTTGAAATAAAAATTCCAATAATGCCAGACCAAGTGTTTCCATTCCTCCCCTTTCATCCACCTTGACTTTGTCCCAAATCCCAGGGTTTGGAGTCATTTGTATGATAAATATATGTGCACATTTTGGAGAACTGTTGCTCCGAGCAGAAGAGCCTGAAGCTTGGATTAGACAGTCAGAAAGAGTCAGAAAGACAATGGGAAGCAATCCATCTGGGATTGATCGCCATTTGTCTTTGTAGGTCAAGGTCCCACAGTAAAGACCCGCAACAAGACTAAAGCCTTCACTCAGCAGAAATAGTCCTAGTGAGTCATGGTGAATAAATTCAGCATAATTCCTGGGGAATTTCAATGAAGCCACGGGTATATTTCAAACTGTCAGTAGCTAAATGAAAGGACAGGAAAGGTTCTTGCTACCCCACCCAGAGCACTACTTTTTAATTGATGGTGTAACAATGGGGGTGTCCTTTACAAATCCCTGCTGGAATTACTCAAAAATTATTGAAACCCCCATTTAATTTAGTTTATATTCTGTCCTCATTTTTCTTACGAATGAAAGTTCAGTCATTTTGCAATTCCCTGCATTAAATTTCATCTGCCAGTTTTATTTTAATTTCAACAGACTTTTTTATGATCTTCTGAATCAGTTAGTGTTTAACTAACTTGCTGAAGTTTTGTGAAAAGCTGACAGAGGGTGTTGATAAGCCCAAAAAGGTTGTTGTTGTATGTATTGATTACCAGAAGGTGTTCAATTAAATGCCACACAACAGGCTCGAAGAAGAGATTTTAATCCAAACCTAGGATCCCTTCTCAGGTGAACATAGAAGATTCATGGCAGCAATGGAATCAAAGCAGGAGCAAATTTCTGCAGATGCTAGCATCTGTACTGAAAACAACAAATGCTGGAGATCAACGTGGGTCAGGCAACATCCATGGGCAAAGAGCAAGCTAATGTTTCCAGTCGAGATGACACTTCATCAGAGCTGAAGTGAAGTGTGGAGGGGGCAGCATTCACATTATAGTTGCAGGGTGTTGTGGAGCTGGTGCGATGTAGAGTGCTGAGGGAGAAAATATGTTAATAGTTCAGATTAAGTGATCAGAATGTGAGAATGACAGAAAAATGGAGTGTATAACTGCCAGACTGGAAAGAACGAACAGTCCCAATGGGGTTGGGAAAGGGGAGAGAGGACATGGTGACAGAGAACGTAACAAGCAAAGCTAAAACAAAGGGAAGGAATATGTTCACAATTTGAAGGAGTTGAACTCAATATTGAGCCCAGAAGGTTGTAAACTGCCTGCTTTGAAGGTGAGATGTTGCTGTGATTTGCTGGAGGACAGAAACGTGGGCATGCAAGCAGGTCGCTGTGTTAAAATGATCAGCTACAGGAAGGTCAGGGTCATGCTTGCACACAGACCAGAGGTGTTCCACAAAGCAGTCACCCAGCCTGTGCTTGGTCTCTCCAATGTAGAGTAGGCCACATTGACTGCAGTGAATACAATACACAAGATTGGAGATAAAAGGTACTGCAGATGCTGGAGAATCCGAGATAACAAGCATGGGGCTGGATGAACACAGCAGGTCAAGCAGCATCATAGGAGCAGGAAAACTTGACGTTTCAGGCCTAAACCCTTCATCAGAAATGGGGGAGGGGAAGAGGGTTCTGAAATAAATAGGGAGAGAGGGGGAGGCGGACAGAGGATGGATAGAGGAGAGGATAGGTGGAGAGGAGCCAGACAAGTCGAAGAGGCGGGGAATCCCTCTTCCGTACCTACACTGGCCCTAAATTTCTTTCAATTCCTCCCACTTCCTACAGACAAAGGGGGTGGCCATGGGTACCCACATGGGCCTAAGCTATGCCTGCCTCTGTAGGTTACGTGGAACAATCCCTCTTCCGTACCTACACTGGCCCTAAACCCCACCTCTTCCTCCGTTACATTGATGACTGCATCGGCGCCGCCTCGTGCTCCCACGAGGAGCTCGAACAGTTCATCCACTTCACCAACACCTTCCACCCCAACCTGAAGTTCACCTGGACCATCTCCAACACTTCTCTCTCCTTCCTGGACCTCTCTGTCTCCATCTCGGGCAACCACCTAGAAACAGATGTCCATTTCAAGCCCACTGACTCCCACAGCTACCTGGAATACACCTCCTCCCACCCACCCTCCTGCAAAAATGCCATCCCCTATTCCCAATTCCTTCGCCTCCGCCGCATCTGCTCCCAGGATGAGACATTCCACTCCCGTACATCTCAAATGTCCTCATTCTTCAAGGACCGCAACTTCCCCCCCACAGTGGTCGAGAACGCCCTCGACCGTGTCTCCCGCATTTCCCGGAACACATCCCTCACGCCCCGTCCCCGCAACAATAATCAAAAAAGAATCCCCCTCGTCCTCACATACCACCCCACCAACCTCCGGATCCAACGCATCATCCTCCGACACTTCCGCCATCTACAGTCAGACCCCACCACCAAAGACATCTTTCCCTCCCCACCCTTATCTGCCTTCCGGAGGGACCACTCCCTCCGCGACTCCCTTGTCCGCGCCACACTCCCCTCCAGCCCCACCACACCCGGCACTTTTCCTTGTAACCGCAGGAAGTGCTACACCTGCCCCCACACCTCCTCCCTCACCCCAATCCCAGGCCCCAAGAAGACATTCCACATCAGGCAGAGGTTCACCTGCACATCTGCCAATGTGGTATACTGCATCCGCTGCACCCGTTGTGGCTTCCTCTACATCGGGGAAACCAAGCGGAGGCTTGGGGACCGCTTTGCAGAACACCTGCGCTCAGTTCGCAACAAACAACTGCACCTCCCAGTCGCGAACCATTTCAACTCCCCCTCCCATTCCTCAGATGACATGTCCATCCTTGGCCTCCTACAATGCCACAGTGATGCCACCCGAAGGCTGCAGGAACAGCAAATCATATTCAGCCTGGGAACCCTGCAGCCCAATGGCATCAATGTGGATTTCACAAGTTTCAAAATCTCCCCTCCCCCAACCGCATCCCAAAACCAGCCCAGCTCATCTCCACCTCCCTAACCTGTTTTTCCTCTCACCTCAAGCCACACCCCCATCTCCTATCTACTAACATCATCCCGCCCCCTTGACCTGTCCGTCCTCCCTGGACTGACCTATCTCCTCCCTACCCCCCTACCTACACTCACCTTTACTGGCTCCATCCCCGCCTCTTCGACTTGTCTGCCTCCTCTCCACCTATCCTCTCCTCTATCCATCGTCTATCCGCCTCCCCCTCTCTCCCTATTTATTTCAGAACCCTCTTCCCCTCCCCCATTTCTGATGAAGGGTTTAGGCCCGAAACGTCAAGTTTTCCTACTCCTATGATGCTGCTTGACCTGCTGTGTTCATCCAGCCCCATGCTTGTTACACAAGATTGGAGGAGGTACAGGTGAAATGCTGCTTCACCTGGAAAGACTGTTTAGGCCCTTGGATGGAGAGTAGGGAGAAGGTGATGGGAAAGGTGTTGCACCTTCTCCAGTTACGTGGGAAGGTGCAGTGGGAAGGGGTGTGGTTTTGGTGGTTGAGGAATAGACTAGAGTGTCCCGGGGGAATGATCACTATGACATGCAGACACGGGGAGTGAGGGAAATATGTGTTTGGGCGTGGCATTCTGCTGGAGTTGCCTGAGATGGTGGAGAATGATCTTTTGAATGCCGAGGCTGGTGGGATGGAAAGTGAGAATAAGGGGGACCAGATCACACTGTTGTGAGGGATGGGAAGGGGCAAGGGTGGAAAATTGGTAGGTCGGATGTGGTTGAGGGTCCTGTCAATCACAGTGGGAGCAAAACCGCGGTTATGGAAGAAAAAGACAACACAGCGTGGAGCTGGAGGAACACAGCAGTCCAGGCAGCATCAGAGGAGCAGGAAAGTTGGCGTTTCAGGTCAGGACTCTTCTTCAGAAATGGGGAGGGGGATGGGAGCTGGGAAATAAATAGACAGAGGAGGGGTGGGGCTGGGGAAGGTAGGTGCGATGGTGCTGGATGAGTGCAGGTGGGGATTGGTTAGTGGGATGGGTGGGACGAATAGGTGGGAGAGAAGATGGACAGGTTGTGTTAGATCAAGGAGGCGGGGATGAGAGGGAGGCTTGGACATGGGATGAGGCCAGGGGTGGGGAGATTCTAAAACTGGTGAATTCCATTTTGAGGCCATCGGGCAGTAGGAAAATGAGGTGCTGCTCCTCCAGTTTGCAGGAGGTGTCATTTTTAAACCAGAGCCAAAAATAGAAATTGCAGGATAAGCTCAGCAGGTCTGGCAGCATTTGTGGAGAGAAATGAGAGTTAATGTTTAGGGTCGAGTGACCCTTCCTCAGAAATTCGTCAGGGTCCCTCAGAGTCTGAGGAAGGGTCACTCGACCTGAAACATTAAGTGATTTCCAGGCATAGATGCTGCCAGACCTGCTGAGCTTTTCTAGCAATTTCTATTTTTCGAGGAAGTAATGTTTGGAAAGTGTGACAAATGCACTTTTCTCTATAAAATGCATGTTAATAAGGTTACCATTGGCTCGTCATTTTGTAAGATCGAATTAAATGGAGTTGACAAAAGCCATGTGTTCCTACTTCTATTTCAGAGATGCATCATCATTTTCTAGGGCTCCCTACTTTGACAGAGAAAGTGCAGTTTTGTGGAATTATCAGTCAGAGAGGGAAATTAAAACTATAGTAACAAGACGAGCAAAAATACAAAAGCTGAAATTCAATGGGTTATTTGATGGATTGGAAGCTTATTTCAGTTGGCATCATACAAGGTTTAAACAGAATCAAAACATTGTGAACGTTATTGAGTAGAAAAAGAAGCAACCACCCAATAAAAATGGAAATTAAAATTGACGTACAGCACAATAGGCCAACAAACTGAGCAACACAGACACATATAAAGCTCTGGAACCTTGGAAATAGACTCTATGAGGCGTCACACCTAATGGCTGTATTTCTTCAGTAAATAGTTGCAAGTAAGTCATTTCACAAATAGTTGCGTGATGACTGGAGTGTGAATGATGAAGGCAGGTCCACCTTGCAGTGCTGAAATACTGAGAATGATTTTTGTCCTGCAGCAAACTAGACAAAGAAATCAAATTAAGACTAACACCAAGCATGTCCTTGAGGATCTTCCAATTGGCCAATATATAAGCAATGTTCCCATTGATCCTCTACCGCAGTTATGCTATTTCCATGTAATTGCAAGGCTGGTTGGAAGAATCCCTAAGGAAATCTCGAGTTTTAAGAAAAATTACAAAAGGAGTTAATGTTTAGTGTGTAAAATCAAACAATGCTGACCAGTGAAGTAAGATTAACATGAGCAGAAGCTTGACCTATTGAGCAGCATTTTTTTTATTCATTGGCCATTATTGTTGAGCAAATGGAAAAAGAAATGAAGGGGAATAATTTTCATCTTCATGTCTTGCAGCGCAAATGCAGGAATATTGCCTGTCCACTAAAGAACCCAAACTGATTTTAATTTTCATTTCTAATTGACTGGTGATTTGCTCCAGATGTTTATTGACCAAGCGGTAAAGGTGAAAATTATATACCCTCAAATTTATGCTTGCTTTTGTTAAGTGTATAGCACAAGTTTGTTCTCAAATTGATGTTTCAGTTTCAACAAAGAAGATTGTGTACATTTGCAGCTTCAACATGCATATATTGGCAGTTTACTATTTAACAAACTTGTGTTCAAACTTGGGTTTCGAATAGTCATATTAATCACTTCATAAACATGAGGGGAGGAACTATTTATATGATCTCCTACTCCACCTTTGTTGTGACCACTAGGGTAATACATTCCCCCAAGCTTATATTGGATTGAATCAGAGTGAAAGCTTGATCGGGTATACCCTGTTCACAAGAAGGAAGAATTATATTTGCCTATGGGATAGATTTAGATCAGATCTAGCAACTTGAAACTGAGCACCTATGAGTTGCTGAGGACTAACAACTGCAGAAGAATTCTATACAACCACCATCTGTAATATGTGCTCTGGAACTTCTTTGTATCATAACTTGAGCTTCAGTCTTGGTTCACTGAGCCATAGAGAAGAGCATGCCAGGAGTAGGAGCAGGCAAACTCAAAAATAAAGTTTGGAAACTGTATACTAAACCTAGGGCTAAGCGATTCGCAACCATCAGATCATATCAAAACTCTCCAGGACTGTCACACCCAGTTTTGGATGTTAGCAGACAGGTAAACAACCAATCTGAGGAAGAGGCTCCAAAAAACATTCCCATCCTCAGTTACTGGAGATCCAAGGACTTGAGTGCAAGAGACAAGGCTGAAGCATTTGTGTTCATCTTCAGCTGGAAGTATCAAATGGATGGTTCATCTATTTATCTTAGCCTTCACTTGAGGCCCCAACCATCATAAATGTCTGTCTTCAATCATTTCAATTCTCTCCACTTGATATCAAGAAATGGCCGAAGACACCATATGTAGCAAAAGCTAAGGACTCTGAAAGATCCCACAGCATTGAAGACTTGTGCTCCAGCATGAGCCAGCAGTCTGGTCGGACTGTCCTAGTACAGCGATAACACGGGCACCTACCAGACAATTTGTGGAAAATTGTACAAGTATGTCCTGTCCTCAAAAAGTCAGACAAACTCAATCTGGCTAATTTCTGCCCATCAATCTACTCACAATCTTCAGCAAAGTGACAGACATATAACCTATTCACTTGTACTCACATTGGTCCCTTCAGGGTCACTTAGCTCCAGACCTCATGCTGGCTCCAAAAATGGGCAGAAACATTTAGCTGCATTTTAATTCGTTCATAGGACGATGGTGTCGCTGTCTAGGACAGCATTTAATGCATGTCCCTAATTGCCCAGAGGGCAGTTGAGAGTCAATCACATTGCTGTGGGTCTGGAGTCACATGTAGGCCAGTCCAGGTTAGGATGACAGATTTGTTCTCCTGAAGGACATGTGTGAACATAGGGTAGTTATGGGTCAAACACATCAATGTGGGTCTGGAATCACATGTGTGCTAGAACAAGTAAGGGTGGCAGATTGCTTTTCCTGAAGGACATTAGTGAAGCAGAGGAAAAGCTGTTACACAGTTGTTATTAATTCCATATTTTTACTCAATTTATATATCATCATCTGCTCTGGGAGGATCAAAACACAAGTCCCCACAAGATTCATGTTCTAAGTTCCCATCCTATTGACACAACCACTCTACGACCGAGACGACGTGTGAGTGACTAGTTTGAACATCAAGGAACATTTGAATATGTGTGGTATTAGCTAGTAGCCTTATTCAACCTTGTGTTAAGGGAATGGAATGGGGAGCATTGGTTGAAACCTTAGCTAATGTAAAGAAAGATGACTGTAGTTGGGGGAAAGTCAATCATAATGGGAATTCCTCAGTCATTATAATTGGCCCAAACATTTCAATTGCTTAATATTATTAGAGTGACAATATTTGCTCATTATTGCATCATGTTCAGTTCCATTTACAGTTTCTCAAATAATGAAATAACTTTGGGTTGCATGCAGCAAGATATGGACAACATTCAGGCGCATGTTGATAAGTTGCCATTCATGCCACATAAGAAGCAGACAATGGCACCTCTATCAAAAGAAACTCCATCTTCCTTTGATACGCCACAGCTTTACTGTTGTGAAGTTGCCCGGCTTTCTGGACATCTTTATAGAAATGTAATGGCCTTAAGAGCAGCTCAGAGGCTGATAATTCAGCTGTCAGTTATTCACCTCCTAACTTCCCAAAGTCTTTCGCAAGACACAAATCTGGAGTATGGCGAAATACTCTCCACCTGTCTGGATGACGTCCAGCTCCAACAATGTTCAAAAGTTCAACGCTAGGTCAAAGCATCCTAACCAGTGCCTTAAGCATTTACTCCTTCCACCACCAACATGTAGTGATAGTGGATAGTGTAGCATGCACAAGGTACACTGTAACCAATCATGAAGCCTGCTTTTATAGCACACTCCAAACCTGGGAGCTCATTAGTAGAGGTTTGGAGACACTACCAGCTGGTGGTTCCTATAGAAACCGCACACCATCTTCCCTTGGAACGATTTCGCTAATCCATCATTTGTTGCTAGGTCAAAATTCGAGAACTGCCGATGACAGTGACAGATGTACTTGCTTCATCTGGGGCTGCAATATTTGATGTAAGAAATGTTGGCATTAAACAGTGTTTAGGAGTGTTTTCATTTTCATTGCTCGATTTTTTTTAGAGATATTATTGCCTATAATATGGTTGTAATTCAGTGTGTCATCAGTAACAAATGAGGTGAACAAATTAATCTTTACTTATTGCCTAGTTTGCCAGCAGGTGGGGTTCACTTTCAGCATTGTAGATCTTCAAGATCAGTACCTATCGATACTGGTGCCATATCTCAGTCAGGAGAATTGGGTATGTTACTTAAACCCCACCAGAAAAGCAGCCAACTGGGCGAATGATCAGTTAGAAACTAATTTGAAAGTTCTTATTACTATATAAACTTCAAAGGTTCTTGACTGCTGAAGCCAAATAATTCATGAGGAGCAAGCAGACAAGGCCATTTTATTCAGTTTTGAATTAATTAGACAGATATCGCACAATTTCAGAATCTTACGAAACTCACTTTCCGGTGATTAAATAGTCACACAAAAAGTATATATGGAGCTTTCAACGTAGAGCACACCTTCCTACAAGAGGAAGGCAGATGTCCAGGGCTTGATGCCCAATAGCCTTAGATTCTGAAAGAAGTGGCAATAATTATAGATGGAGAAATCAGAGTTAGTGAGAAGGGTCACCAGACCTGAAACATTAACTCTGATTTCTCTTCACAGATGCTGCCAGACCTGTGGAGCTTTTCCAGCAATTTCTGTTATTGTTTCTGATTACAGCATCCGTAGTTCTTTCAGTTTTTATGATCATGGATACATTGGCTGTGATCCTTAAAACATTGTTAGGTTCTAGAACGGATTTCAAAGTAATAAATGTAACCTGCATTCTGAAGAAGAATCATATCAGACACAAAATGTTAACTTTGTCTCTCCACGGGTGCTACCAAACCTGCTGTGTTTCTTCAGACCTCTGTTTTTATTCTGAAGTAAACATAACCCAAGTGTTCAAATAGGAGAGAGAGTAAAGCCGAAGTACAGGGCAGTTTGCCTGGCATCTGTCATCAGGCAAATAATGCAACCCTTTGCTATGGAAGTGTTAATAAATTACCAGAATATTGTTATGTAATAAGGCAGAGTCAATCTGGAGTTATGAAAGAGAAATAATGTTTGATCAATTATTTGGAGCTTTTTGAGATTCTAACTCACAAAGTGGTCAAATTGGAACCAGTGGAGGATTTCGAAAGATGTTTTAGAGGGATGCAGTGGTACAATGGTTAAAAATCACCGAACTAATAATCTAGATCCCCTGGTTAATGTTCTGCGTTCAAATCCCACCACAACAGGTTGTGAAATTTGAATTCAATACAATCCTGAAATAAAAAGTGAGTCTAATGGCAACCATGTAACCATTGCTGATTGTGGTAAAAAAAAAAATCTGGTTTACTAATGGTGAAAGAAATCTGCTGTTCTTACCTGGTCTGGTCGACATGTGATTTCAGGCCTACAGCAATATGGTTAACTCTCAAGTACCTTCTGGGCAATAAATACTGACCTAATCAGCAACATCCACATTCATTAGTTGAATAAATAAAATTGATAAGATACCACATAAGAGATAAACAGATCAGTTTAATGAAGGGATCAAGAATAGGGTATCTAAGTTTATCGGTGATACAGATACATTTTGGACAGTGAGCTCAGTGAAAAGGCTGCAAAGAGATCAGATTGTGATGTCAGGAAGACATAAATTATTCTCAAATTCCTAAACACTGCCATAGGAGATGCAGACAAAAAAACAAAATTCCATGTGATAAGTGATCACAAATCATTTAATTCAGATTGAAAACAGTATCTCATTAACACACCCCAACGTTTCAGCAAACCATTTTACATTTTGATAAGTACAAATTTAATGGAGACACTCCATACTGATGGTCTGAACGGAGTCTTTTTACCATATTTGATTAGAAAAGTTAATTATGAAGATATGCCAATTGGTCTGCAACATGCTGCAATACTTATGTTGAATAACCAAGATGAATAAACCCCTTGAATGGATGAACAGGTGGGGAACCCAAGATGCAGTGGCATTGAAACATGCCCAAGCACTTCTGTGGGCCATCTACATAGTCCTCCAGCCTTTCTGATGGCTTACATCAGTTGACACGATCAGTTTACGTAAAGTTTTAACAGTTTATTTGTGATAGCATCAATGAATTTAGCATCTGCTGTTAATGGATCAATTTCACTATGACCCTGGATTCATTATATATAATTCCCCTAGATATCTTTATACTTCTGTAACAATTCCACAAAGTCATTGCAGCTTTCAGGTGAAGGCTAAATCCAGGGTCATGAAATTCAAGAAAATGAAGGAAACTTTTTGCCTTCTTAAAATAAAACTGATGATGAACCATAGAGTCCCTATGCACCTGCATTCCCCATACAGATGGCCTAAAGGCCCTCCGCTTCTTCCTGTCCCGCAGGCCAGACCAGCCCCCCTCCACTGACACCCTCATCTGCTTAGCCGAACTTGTCCTCACCCTCAACAACTTCTCTTTCAATTCCTCCCACTTCCTACAGACAAAGGGGGTGGCCATGGTTATCCACATGGGCCCAAGCTATGCCCGCCTCTTTGTAGGTTACGTGGAACAACCCCTCTTCTGTACCTAAACTGGCCCTAAACCCCACCTCTTCCTCCGTTACATTGATGACTGTATCGGCGCCGCCATGTGCTCCCACAAGGAGCTCGAACAGTTCATCCACTTCACCAACACCTTCCACCCCAACCTTAAGTTCACCTGGACCATCTCTAATACCTCTCTCTCCTTCTTGGACTTCTCTGTCTTCATCTCGGGCAACCACCTAAAAACAGATGTCCATTTCAAGCCCACCGACTCCCACAGCTACCTAGAATACACCTCTTCCCACCCACATTCCTGCAAAAATGCCATCGCCTATTCCCAATTCCTTCGCCTCCGCCACATCTGCTCCCAGGATGAGGCATTCCACTCCTGTACATCTCAGATGTCCTCGTTTTTCAAGGACCGCAATTTCCCCCTCTCAGTGGTCGAGAACACCATCGACCGTGTCTCCCGCACTTCCCGCAACTCATCCCTCACACCCCGTCCCCGCAATAACAACCAAAACAGAATCCCCCTTGTCCTCACGTACCACCCCACCAATCTCCGGATCCAAAGCATCATCCTCTGACACTTCCGCAATCTGCAATCCGACCCTACCACCAAAGACATTTTTCCCTCCCCACCGTTATCTGCTTTCCGGAGTGACCACTCTCTCCGTGACTCCCTTGTCCTCTCCACACTCCCCTCCAGCCCCACCACACCCAGCACTTTTCCCTGCAACCGCAGGAAGTGCTACACCTGCTCCTACACCTCCTCCCTCACCCCAATCCCAGGCCCCAAGAAGACTTTCCACGTCAGGCAGATGTTCACCTGCACATCTGCTAATGTGGTATACTGCATCCGCTGTTTCCGTTGTGGCCTCCTCTACATTGGGGAAACCAAGCGGAGGCTTGCGGACCGCTTTGCAGAACACCTACGCTCAGTTCACACTAAACAACTGCACCTCCCAGTCACGAACCATTTCAACTCCCCCTCCCATTCCTCAGACGACATGTCCATCCTGCACTGCCACAACGATGCTACCCGAAGGTTGCAGGAACAGCAACTCATATTCCACTTGGGAACCCTGCAGCCCAATGGTATCAGTGTGGACTTTACAAGCTTCAAAATCTCCCCTCCCCCAACCGCATCCCAAAACCAGCCCAGGTCATCCCCGCCTCCCTAACCTGTCCTTCCTCCCACCTATCCCCTCCTCCCACATCAAGCCCCACCCCAATCTCCTACCTACTAACCTCATCCTGCCCCCTTGACCTGTCTGTCCTCCCTGGGCTGACCTATCTCCTCCCTACTTCCCCACCTATACTCACCTTTACTGGCTCCATCCTCGCCTCTTTGACCTGTCTGTCTCCTCTCCACCTATCTTCTCCTCTATCCATCTTCTATCCGCCTCCCCCTCTCTCCCTATTTATTTCAGAACCCCATTCCCCTCCCCCATTTCTGATGAAGGGTCTAGGCCCGAAACGTCAGCTTTCCTGCTCCTCTCATGCTGCTTGGTCTGCTGTGTTCATCCAGCTCTGCACCTTGTTATCTCAGATTCTCCAGCATCTGCAGTTCCTACTATCCCTGGTAAGAAAATTTAGTTTTGCATTATTGATATACAGCATTGCCTAACATACCACTGCATTTCACAGAGACAATCATGAAATTCTTCCATTCAAATCCTGACACTTTATCAATAAAAGTAGCATTGCCTCATTGATCATTGGATCTCTCTATTGCTGGAAAAAAAATCCAGCATCTTCGGTTGAACCTTACATCTTCCTCAATGTTTATTGACAATATTTGTTGCAAACAGGATATTGCTCTGCCTTTTGCTACAGATGTCTGTAGTGATCTGTTATATATGCTGAGTAACAGCTCGACAGAGGCCATTCAAATGTTCCTTCTGAGCCCCAGTAGCTAAGCTAAAAAGCTTTTTGGCATGTTGCTCAATCTACAATGCATGAAATGATACCTCATGTGATACAAAACTGCTCATAGAAATGTAGGAACATAGAAGATAGGAGCAGGAGGAGGCCATTCAGCCCTACAAGCCTACTCTGCCATTCTTAACGATCATGGCTAATCATATCACTCAATAGCCTAATCCTGCTTTCTCCTCATAACCTTTGATTCCACTTGCTTCAAGTGCTCATGAGATACAAGACAACTCACAAAATTGAACATTATTTGGCAGACAAAAATCAAGGCATTCCCAAACCAATTTTTAAAAGCAGGACTAGTAAATAGTGCAAGAAAGAAGCAGCCCCAGTTCTAGAATAAAATACCTTGTTAAGCTTAAAGATGGTGAATTCTTCAGAATCTAGCCAAGAGGGAAAAGGTAACAGATAGGAGCTTAACTGCAACAGCAAATGGATATCAGATCTTATAATATAGTAAAGTGATGATTTCTGAGTTATTTTGGAGCACCAGGGGATAATCATAAAATAGTATAACAGAAAGTCTAAGTAAAAGTGGAAAATAAAACTGTGGATGCTGTAAATCAGAAACCAAAACAGAAATTGCTGAAAAACTCAGCAAATGTGCAGTCCTCCAATCAAGATCAGCATAAGCTGGAAGAACAAAGTCTCATCTTCTGCTTGGGGACTCTGCAGCCCTCTGGATTCAATATCGAGTTAAATAACTTTAGAGTTTGAGCTCTCCTATGCCCTTATCCCAAATCCCTGCTCCTATGATGCTGCTTGGCCTGCTGCGTTTATCCAGCTCTACATCTTGTTATCCCACACATTAGGCCTTGTTATCACATAGTTGGCTATTACACACTCAACCCATTGTTATCCACTAACAGTCCCCATTAGTAGCCATTCACCCTCCTAGCAGATCGTTATTCACTCCTTTGTCTGTCCAACTGTTCTCCTTTCTCTTTGGGCTTTATCACCACCTATCATTTCCTCCTCACCCCCACTCCTCCACCCCACCCTATCCTCTGCATGTGAACTGATACTTTCCTAGCTACCATCAGTTTTGAGGAAGCGTCCCTCGACCTGAAACATTAACTCTAATTTCTCTCCACACATGTTGCCAGATCTGCTGACCTTTTCCAACAATTTCTGCTTTTGTAACAGAAAGTCTAGTTATGTACACATAACATTGGGAGAAAAATCATTACTAGCTGGAGCAAAGAAAGATGATTGTGATCACTGGAGCACAATCATGTCTGCCCAGAAGTATATTTGTAAGATATTGTCAGAATGGTGTCTTAGGCCCAACCATCTTAAGACCATAAGGTACAGAAGCAGAATTAGGCCATTTGGCCTATTGAGTCTGCCCTGCCATTTGATCATAGCTGATTCATGAAATACTCAGCACTTTTGTAGATGAGTCCCTCTCTAATAATATTCACTAAGCTTTAAACTATCCAGGATCAGGCAGACCACTTGACTGGAACCTGAGTCACTGCTCGAAAAAATTACTGCTCAAGCAACAGCATAATGTGGCTGTAACATGTACATTCGACAAAATGCAACAAACCAGGGCTCCTTTTCCAAAAACTTTGATCTGTATCACTTAGAAAGAAAAGGTCAGCAAGTGCATATGGTAACCAAGCTCCAAGTCACATACCATTCCAGCCTCGAAATTCAATACCACTGTTCCTTCATCATCTCTTAGTTAAAATCTTCAATTTCCTACCAAACAACTTTTTACTTCCTCCAGAACAATTGAGAATGTGCAATAAATACTGGCCTTGGAGGCAGCACCCACACCCTGTGAATACTTAAATGAATAAACAAACAACCAGCACTGAGTGCAAGAGGACGACTCCGCTGCTAATCAATAGAAGAGTGAGCCAACAAGCAGCTGGTACCTTTAATGGAAAAGGCTTCTATTAATTGTCAAAAAGATGACTGTGCAAAAAACTGTTCTACAAAACTATACCACACTAATTCTACCCATTAATAATTTTGACTTAATAATTACATTCGAAACTTCATAACAGGATAAAGGTTTCATTAATGTTTGTGATGAAAAATCTTTTGCTAAATCTTTAATTTATTTGGAGAGGAATGCATATTCATATTGATATAAACTTGGCATTCATAGTAATTAAAAATAAAGTTTCCTGACTGTTTCTGCTGAGGAAAACCAATCTCTACCAAAGTAATGGATAGAACTGTTAATGGATTAGCCTGGAAATGTTTGTATCTTGTTAGGCGTAAGTTGATGACTATTCACCACACATATTTTGAGGACTGCAGTCTCCTCCAATCTGTTATTTAATGATGTTCATTACAGGCAAGCTTACCTCAGTTTATGGATTGTTTTCCCTAATTTTCCCTGTTTTGTTATTTTTCTGTCTTCCTTCAAGTGCCTCACCTATAACCTGACGATGGCTTGCGTTTATCTGTTTTAGCTTCTGGGCCATTGTTTTGTATCAATTTGTGTCCCGTGAAAAATCTTAGGATGCTGACATTTTAAAGCTGCTGCAATAAAATAAACTATTGTAATACTTGTTACACATTCTCGTTGTTCTAGACAAGAGTGATTGATTAAAAAGTTAAAGTTATTCAACACCGAAGCGATAAACTTTGTAAGTGCTAAGTCAGGTTTCCTAAAGGTAAGGTAAAGTCTGATTTATACAGTCGACTACAAACTGATAAAGTAAACAGATGAAAAATTTCTGTAACATTTCAGTGTAATGGAAAGAAAAGACTCCATTGTTTACACAGAAAAAGATGGAACTGCTAATGTTATCTAGCAGTTAGTCTTTCTCAGAAAACTGTTTTGATATAAATTCCCTACTCAAACTAAGATGTAAGAAATTTCACCAGTGTAATTGGCTTTCAGGTCTCAGATAAAATCCACTTTACCACTTCATCATGTTAAATCTTTTGGCCTAAAAAGTGGTCATTCAATATTTATTGTGTGATTAATTTTGAATGAGTTTCAGAACATAGCCCTGCTTTCACTTCTGGAGAAATGGGATTATTTCTTGGTCATCTGTAGCACAGAGACAGCTAATCTATACTGATTGAAGATGAAATCATTTGGGAGTATTCTAAATCTGAAGAGAAGGGACAGAATAGGTTAATACAGAATAGGCTCAGATCTGATAGCTCTTAGATGAGTCACTTATTTCAACATTGCCTAAAGTTCTCTGCCCAGTAGAGATAGTGTGTTGGTGATGGTAATGAGTAGGGCTGGGATATAGGAAGCTAAGGAGAGGCCTTTAATGTGGTCCTGTCTCCAGGGCATTTCCACACAGGCAGACTGGGAGTTAGGTCATTGCCACTCCATATGTGTTGGCAGAAAAGCCATTCCATGCAAACAAGAGCCACTCTTTATTCATTTAGCCTCCTCTAGCATTTTGCTGACTTTGGAGAAACTTCACTCCCATGTGGTGAATGGCAGCTCATTCAACATCGGTGTTAGAGGGAATTCCAGTGGCTCAGGGCATCTCTGTGCTGACACACCCTTGGGCAGATGTTTGCCCACCTTTTCAATGGCAATCCACCCCAGCTAATCTGCCTGACATTGCCATTTATCCTTTGAGCTCCAGAGGACATTCAGTTTTTCAAGATCATCCACCATGCTTAATAGTGAGAGATCATGATGCTTACATTGGCAAGCTAGGGACCTCAATATTTACCTGTTGTTGAAGATCCACTTTGTACCTGTCAATACGCACCCCCATATGCACCTTTCAAAGAGATCCCAATATCTATCTGTCAATGAGACTCCAATATTTACCTGTTATTGAGGCCCCAAAATTCACCTGTCAATAGAAACGCCAATATTTACCAGTCTTTGAGATTCCAATATTTACCTGTCTTTGAGATCTCATATGTACTTGTCTTTGAGATCCCATATGTACCTTTCTTTGGAGATCCTAATATGTACCTGTCATTGAGACCCCAGTATGCACCTGTCAATGTAGACCCCAATATGCAGCTGTCAGTGGAGACCCCAATGTGTGGCTGTTATTGAAACCCCAATATGTAGATGTCATTGGAAACCCAATGTCTCCTGGAAAATACTACCGATCACTCTGTTTGTCTCTCTATAGATACTGCCTGGTCTGATGAACATTTCCAATATTTTCAGCTTTAATTTCAGAATTTTAAGCTTCCACAAAATTTTGCTTTTGTTGTAGCAAATGAAGGGAATCAGCCAACAATAATGTTCATGCAGAAGATCAATTCACGGGCCAATTAATCAGATCTGAAATATCTAATTGGGCCTGTTTATGTATTCGAAGGTACTCTGTCCCTTCTCTTCAAATTAAGAATACCCCCAAATGATTTTTTTGACTCTTCAGTCAGTAATCATCAATAATTTCCAATGAAAAATCAACGCATCCAAAATGAAGAGGAATGCACCTTTCAGGTCCAGCTTGAGTGGGTAGCAGGCTGTTATTGGCAAACCACTGAACCTTCCCTCTGCCTTAGCAATGTCAAGAAAGTAGGGACAATTCTAAAGTCCAGTCTTTATAGAATCATAGAATCCCTGCAGTGTGGAAGCATTGAGTCACACCAACCCTCTGAAAAGCATCCCACTCAGACCCATCCCCTTACCCTATCCCTGCATTTCCCATGTCTAGTCCACCTAGCCTGCACAACCCTGGATACCATGGGCAACTTAGCATGGCCAATCCACCTAAGTAGCACGTCTTTGGACTGTGGGACCAAACCAGTATGCCTGGAGGAAGCCCACACAGACATAGGGAGAATGTCTTCACAACAGAATGTACAGTTTTTTGACATACTCATATAATTAGTATCTCTCTTGAATTGACCAATCCACCCCCAAAATTGGATCCTAAAGTACATTCTTTGGTTTATTGCCTAGAGTGTACATTGGAGTTATCTCATGTTCAGTTAATATTAAGTGGCTCTTCCTTCATCAAGTTCACTTACGCATGGTTAAGATTTAGCTATTGCCTTTGACTGTTTCAGAGCTGATTATTTTTTCTTAAATTATGATGCAATTATTTTATTCACAAATAGTTACTTGGCTGTAATATCTGATTTGAACTGAATTACAAAGATATAACAAAATGAAGGAATCTTCTAAGGTCCTGAAATATAACTGCTCATCAACATGATAATACACAAGTCACATTATTTATTAGAATTCTCTTATGAATGGCCCATGCATCAACTAACTTTGTTCTAAAATTGCGCAGCTACATTTTTTTTAAAACTTCTAAACATGCACAGACTTCCTTTCTTCTCTTTTAACATTTATCACTGTAGAGTTCTACCATGAGCATTAATTATCATCAGACTTGCCACCACAGCTGGCATTGTATTAGGATTTACATTGAGAAATCAGTTGATTTCAAAAAAAAAGGGATGTTTGTCCCTTTTAGATCTGTGCCTTCGCAGTGTATTTTGCAATCTGTTGTGCTAAGTCTGTCATTAACACAAGATTTGCTGATTTATATGAGCATGCAAAGTCCACAACTAACTGACTGCAAACTTTTGCTATGTTGCAAAAATGGAATAGACATTTTTGAGATTCATCTGGGGCTGTGAGTGTTGCTGGTTGGTTCATCTCCCATCCGCAGTTTCTCTTGAGAAGATGGTGGTGAGCTGCCTTCTTGAAACGTTGCATTTCTTTCAGAGTAGGTACACTTACAGTGCTCCTAGGGAGGGAGTTCCCATGACTTTGACCCAGCAATGCTGAAGGAATGGCAATATATTTCCAAATCAGGATGACAAGTGGTTTGGAGAGGAACTCACAGTTGGTGGTGTTCCCATATGTCTTTTGCTCAGACCTTCTGGATGGAAATGGTATTACCTTTGGAAGATACAGTCTAAGGAGCTTTGGTGAATTTCCTTAGCTATCTTTAGATGGTACATTCTGCTGCTTCTGAGTGTTGGTGGTAGAGGGAGTGAATGTTTGTGGACGTGGTACTAATCAGCTGGTCTGCTTTGTCCTCGGTGATATCAAGCTTCTTTAGTGGTGTTGGAACTGCAATCATTGAGGCAAATGGGGAAGGATTCAATGCATTCCTGTGTTGTAGATGGGATACAGGCTTTGGGGAGTCGCAATGTGAATTAATTGCTACAAAATTCCCAGCATCTGATCTACCCTTAGAACCACAGTATTTATATAGCTAGTCAGTTCAGTTTTCAGTGAATGGTAACCTGCAGGATGTTGATTCCAAAGCAAGTGTGATTCATTGTCAAAATCAAATGCTGTCAATAATAACTATGTATAAATTGAGGTAGTAGTTGGTCAAACACTACTTGCCACTGTCATGTCGTCTGAGTTATCCACTATCTGTTAGCTCATGGAATACATAACTGATTGACTGTACTGACTATATGTAACAATGTAAGAAATAGGAAAAGGAGCAGGCAAATCAGCCCTTTAAACCTGCTCTGCCATTTAATACAGTCATGGCTAATTCTGAGCTTGGCCTCAATTCCACTTTCCATAACTCTCTAGCCCATTGCTAATTAAAAATCTGTCTATCTCCTCCCTAAAATTTACTCGAAGTCCCAGCATCCACTATACTCTGGGATAGTGAATTCAACAGAATCATTACATTGAGGCAGGGATTGACCAAAAGCAAAGAGCTTGTTATCAGGACATTGCATGTCTTACTGCGTCGTAAAGGTACACTCAATCTGTGCAATAATACATTATTCTAGGGGACACAGGAACAGGTTTTGTCATTCAGTCATTTGATGCTGTTTCCGTTCAGTTAAGTGCAGCTGATCTGAATGCCTTTTCTATTTACTGAACCTTGTTGCATATCCCTTGATAGTTCTATCCAACAAATATCAATCAAATGCAATCTTGAAAATTTCAACAACTTTGAAATCTCAACAACCTTTTTTGGGAAAGATTTCCACTTCATATTTGTGAGGCTATGCTTGCAGATATCCTTTCTAAGAGAATCACTTTTATTCTGTCATTTATTAGTTTTGGAATTATAGTGGTGTAGTGGTAATATCACTGGACATGTTTCTTCTGTAGGCCCAGCTAAATGCTCTGGAAGCATGGGTTCAAATCCTACCATGGCCCCTGAAGTAAATTCAGAAGTCTGGAAGTCTCAGAAGAGATATCATGGAACTTCCATTGATTGACATATAAACCCATCCTGTTCTTTCAAGCCCTTTCGGAAAGTCTTCGGTCATCTTAACTCAATTTGGTCTATCCTTGACTTAAAACCCTCAGCAATATAATTAAAAGTCTTTGCCCAATGAAATGGCCTGATCAAGCCTCTCAGTTTAAAAGCAATTCAGGTGAGACCAGATTAATTTAGGATATCTGGTCTTAATGGATAAGTTGGACTGAAGGGTCTGTTTCCATGCTGTACCACTCTATGACTCTAAATGCTTGGTCTTGTTATTGACATTCACATCAAGAATAAAGGGAAAAAAATATAAGCCAGTCTTTGTCATCCTTCCCTATACAACTTTACAAAATAATTCGTACCATATTTCCATTCCCCTTCCACTGGAAAAATGTTGCATTCATGCCATTGATTAAAACAGAATAGTATTGAAAATACCTTTACTGGCACCTTTCTTCCAGCCACATTCAATTCAGTGCACATATGACTTCTGAGAAACTGACTATCTTTTTAACCACATTGTTATCAAAACTGAAGCCTGATCTCTTTTGCAGAGAGGAACAGCTGCATCATCACTTTCCCTTGCTTCAAAACTAATTTTATGCTAGAAAAGCAAATGCAGTGAATGTAATACAAACATGAAAAGTTCAAGGCTACAAATTCATGTGCAGATTGAGATCACTTAAGATTGAGCTGCTTAAATTTTGCTTTTGTGGCACAGTAGTCATCTCAAACTTTAAGCAAATGATTTCTTTCAAACATGCTCCTCAGTGGTCAAATCCAAATCATAATTCTTATTTAACTTTCAATAATTAGGAGATTTAAATTAATTTGCACAATTATCTTTGATTTTTTGGGAGTTTTATATCGTTTTATTCCCATTTGCTGTATTTCTTAACTTCTTGAGTAATGCACATGCATTTTCAACTTTGAAGGTGACTCTTTCGGGCAAATCACAATCACATCTAGCAGTTATAGTCAGCTGAAGCTATATAAAAGTTGCTCCTCTGGCCTTTTACCCTTGGCTCACTCCCTTCCATGGCAATCTGTGTCCAAAGACCTGGGATAAAGCTAGTTACCTACCTATTGAGGATCAAGGCTAATATTTATGAGAACAGGCAAACAATTTTAAAAATCCAATATGACGTACAAAGTAATGTACTGGATTTTCCTTGAAATAATGTGAGTGTCAGGATGGATTTAGGTTACAGACAGATTCAAATAGGATGGACATGACCAAGGTCTTGAAATAATCAGTTTACCTTTTTCTTTTATTCACTTGTGGGATGTGGTCTTCTTTAGCTGGCCAGCATTTACTTCCTGTTTCAGTTGGCCTTGAGGAGGTAGTGATGAGCTGCCTTCTTGAACTGCTGTGGTCTGTGTGCTGGAAGTAGACTCCCAATTCTGTTAGGGAGGGAATTCCATGATTTTGACCCATTGACAGTGAAGGAACAGCTGTATATTTCTAAGATAGGACAGTAAGTGGCTTGGAGGGGTGGTGGTGTTCCTATGTATCTGCTGCCATTTCCTTCCAGATGGAAGTGGTCTTGGTTTGGAAGGTGCTCGAAAAATCTTTGGTGAATTTTTGTATTGTATCTTGTAGATAGTACACACTGCTGCTACTGAGTGTTGGTGGTGGAAGGAGTGATGTAGATGGATGTGGTGTCAATCAAGTGGACCGCTTTGTCTTGATGGTGTCAAGCTTCGTGCGTGTTGTTGGAGCTGCAATTATCCAGGCAAGTGAGGAAAATTCCATCACACTCCTAACTTGTGCCTTGTAGATGGTGGACTGGGTTTGGGGAGTCAGGAGTGAGTTAGTCACTGTAGTGTTCCTAGCCTCTGACCTGCTCTTGTAGCCACTGTGTTTATGTGACAGATCCAGTTGAGTTTTTGGTTAATGCCGATCTCTAGGATTTTGATAGTGAGGGAATCAGTGATGGTAATGCCATTGAATACCAAAGGTCGATGGTTAGATTTTCTCTTTTTGAAGATGGCTGTTGCCTGGCATTTGTGTGATGTGAATGTTAAATGCCACATTTCAGATTAAGCCTAAGCAAACGTCTTGACTTCTGACCTTATGATGGAAGGAACATGATTGATGAAGCTGTTGAAGATGGTTGGGTCTAGGACACTACCCTGAGAAACTCCTGCAGGGATGTCCTAGAATTGAGATGACTGACCTCCAACAACCGCGACCATCTTCCTATGCGTCATGTCTGACTCTTTCCCTGATTCCCATCGCCTCCAGTGTTGCTAGGTCTTCTTGATGCCACACTTGATCAAACGTAGCCTTGATATCAAAGGCAGTCACTCTCATCTTACTTCTGAACGTTACACTGGAATTAGCTAATTGAATTGACATGCAAAAAGAATTTGCTCCATTATATTGAAATAAAACCAAGTGGTGAACCTTATATTTCCCAACTTCTAATCAAGCTCACTCCAATATAAATGTATCCAACATAAATTACAATAATATTAACAATGGCAAAGTCCCACTCTGCCGTGCTTAAAGTTTATTTGATTCATTGCTGTCCCATGTATTAAGATATAGTGAAATCTGTTGTTTTGCATGTTATACAGGCAGATCATACCATATAAGACCAACATACTCTGTTTGGACTTTGTTACATATTTCTGTACTGCTCCAGGAGGCTTTGGTGCCACCAGAGGATGCTGGGGTGAAATGGCAGATGTTATTGGAGATATGTAACCCACTTGTAACGATACATAACATCGCTTGATCAGTCAATGCCACAAATATCCTTGATTTCTTTGCTTCTGTACTTTTCTAGACAACATCTAGAGGTAGAATCTTAGAGTCACAAAGATGCACAACATGGAAATAGATCCTTTGGTCCAACTCATCCGTGCTGACCAAATATCCTAAATTAATCTAGTCCCATTTGCCAGCATTTAGCCCATATCCATCTAAACCATTCCTATTCATGTACCCATACAGATGCCTCTTAAATGTTGTAATTGTATCAGCCTCCACCACTTCCTCTGGCAGTTCATTCCATACATGTGCCACCCTTGACATGAAAAAGTTGCCCCTCAGGTCCCTTTTATATCTTTTGCCTCTCACCTTAAACCTAAGCCCTCTAATTTTGTACTTCCTTACCCTGGGAAAAAGACCTTGGCTATTCACTCTAGATGTTATAAAACTCTGTGCGGTCTTGCAATTTTATCACTGTTGTTGTTTTGGAGTGACAGTGTTCCCAAGGATCAGGAACAATTCACAGAACAATTGTGGCACTCAAAGTCCCAGATAACACAACCAGGAATTACTTAGTGTGCAGCTGTTGTATGATATCAACGCACTCAAATAGCTGCTAGGAAAATAAGAAAAGAAAAGTTTAGAAAGATCCAGCAGTCCAGGCAGCATCTATGGAGGGAAATAAAGCTAAGTACCTGAGTGTTGCTTGTTGGGAAGCTGTTATAATCCTCTCATCTTGTGCCAATGTGTCATATCAATGAAGATCATTTTCAGCAATTAGCAAATGTGCATGTGCTAAAAGACATTTAGTACTCCAAGTTTTCATCTGTATCATTTCCCTTTCATGATGTGTGCCAGAAACATCCAGATGATTTTGAGATGTGCACTGTAATAGTTGTTTGAAGAACATGGCTTACAATATTGGCCAAATTCCAAAGAGTGTAAAAGTTATAAAGAAACCTATGCTACTACAAAGTATAACAGAGCAGACGATATTTATTCTGTATCCTTACCCTTACCTGGGTAAAGTAATAGAGCAACAAAAGGTAGACAGAAGTTGGAGCATTGAAACTTACACACATTGTCCCCATTCCCTTGGCATCAAATGGTTGAAAAAATGATAATTTGACTTGATTTTGATTTTGATTTGATTTGAATTAGTTTGATTTGATTTATTTTGTCACATCAGCCTAGGTACAGTGAAAAGTTTTGTTTTGCGAGCAGTACAGGTAGATCATAGCAGACAAGGACATACAGATCATTGGGTGCTTAGACAGAGCGAGGCATATAGGGTTATGATTGCACAGAAAGTGCATGAAACAAGATCAACATTGAATTAATTAGAGAGGTCCATTTAGCAGACTAATAACAGCAGGGAAGAAGCTTTTCTTGAACCTGTCAGTGCATGTGTTCAAGCTTCTGTATCTTCTGCCTGGCAGGAGATTAACCTGTGACTAATTGCTTTGTTCAACTATGTAATTCGTAAGATGATTTCTTAGGTGTTCCTGCCAGATGCCCGAATGCCTGGGATTAGGCCACCAAAACATGTTCATGAGGACTTCATCCATGAAATGTTCCAGCTTGGTCTACAATAGCTGTACCTTATTGAACCGACTATCGATAGCAGCAGCACCCATGTTGAATGTTAAGTACTCATTTTCACCTCTTTCTTTCCTGGCCTGGTCTTCTGTGTCATTGTTTTAGACTCTTACCTCCGAAACCAACTTTATTCATTGAGCTTCAAACTGCTGCTACAGGTCCTTCTTCTGTAAGGGCGCTAACTTCTTAGTGTGACTAGATTTTCCTCTCTTCTGATTCGACATTCTTTCTGCTGCACCTCCTACCAGTTCTGAGGTCAATGTTTCCCACTGAAGTGCTGCCTTTTTCCCACTGCTGCTTGCATGGGTTTTCCTGCCTGTGTGTTTGTACTTTCAGCTGCAGACTGATTGCCTGGGTCTTCTAACAACTGTAATATTTTTCAAGTGGTAAACTCACTTTTCTTGGATTATTTTCATAGAATCCCTCCAGTGTGGAAACAGGCCATTCAACCCATTGGGTCCACACAAATCCTTCAAAGAACATCCCACCTAGACCCAAACCCCTCCACCCCACCATTAACAGTCTAATGATGACTGTGAATCCTTTGTCGATTTTCGGAAAAACCCATCTGGTTCACTAATGTCTTTTTTGAAAGGAAACTGTCATCCTTACCTGGTCCGGCCTACATGTGACTCCAGACCCACAGCAATGTGGTTGACTCTTAACTGCCCTCTGGGCAATTAGGGATGGGCAATATGTGCTGGCCTAACCAGTGACACCCTCATCCCGTGAATGAATAAAAAAAAATCTGGTCCTGGTAACACTCTATTTCCTGTGGCTAATCCACCTCACCTGCATATTATGGGATAACTTAGCATGGCTAATCCACCTAACCTGCACACCTTTGGACTGTGGGAGGAAACTGGAGCACCTAGAGGAAGCTCATACAGACACAGGGAGAATTTGCAAACTCCACACAGAGAGTCACCCGAGGATGGAATTGAACCTGGGCCCCTGGCACTGTGAGTCACCAGCAGTAACCACTGAAGCACCCTGCCATCCTGCCACCCCACCATTGTTACTTTGACATGTTAATGCAATGATTTCTACTGCAGATCACTGTTGTACGATGGATTTCCAGCTGGATACAGTGCTGCCACCAGTCGTCCTTATAAGTTTACGTTTAAGGGCTTTTGCAGTGAACAATGATAGAGCATAAACCATTAACACATGTCAATGAGGCAAAACACTTTTCTTAATTTAATGCATTTTAACCGTAGGTGCAAATTACTTTGACCAGTTAGGCAAAATCTAAATTTACAGAATTTACATTAGAATTAGCTTTATTGTCATGAGTACAGTGAAAAGTTTACAAGACACCACTTATGGTGTCACCTTAGGTACCAAGGTAACTAGGTGCAGGTTCCTAAGTACAAATTCTGAGGAGAAAAATTAGAAGAATAACGAAATTAAAACTCCAGCAATAAATTAGAAAAATAGAAAGTAAGAGATCAGAATAACAGTCCTTCCAACCCATACCAAACAGTACTTCACCTCAAGGTGAGTCCGCACTGAGGCCGGGAGTCTGAGTCCGCACTGAGGCCAGGAGTCTGAGTCCGCACTGAGGCCAGGAGTCTGAGTCCGCACTGAGGCCGGGAGTCTGAGTCCGCACTGAGG
>JAHRHZ010000111.1:36997725-37010586 GCA_024137785.1 Ginglymostoma cirratum
GGAGTCTGAGTCCGCACTGAGGCCGGGAGTCTGAGTCCGCACTGAGGCCGGGAGTCTGAGTCCGCACTGAGGCCGGGAGTCTGAGTCTGCACGGAGGCCAGGAGTCTGAGTCCGCACTGAGGCCGGGAGTCTGAGTCCGCACTGAGGCCAGGAGTCTGAGTCTGCACTGAGGCCAGGAGTCTGAGTCCACACTGAGGCCGGGAGTCTGAGTCTGCACTGAGGCCTGGAGTCTGAGTCCGCACTGATGCTGGGAGTCTGAGTCTGCACCAAGGCCGGGAGTCTGTGCTGGCTTTCTCCCCAGGCATTGCCGATGTGCCCAAGGTTGGAAATTAAAAAAGAAAAGAAAATGCGAAAAGAGAGAGGGAAAGAAACAGACAGAGCCGACGAGCTCGGGTTCAGGAGTCCTACTCTATCGCCATCTTGTTACTTTAGAAACGACATGTTTGGTTACATCATCATCCTTTCCAACCAAAGAGCTGAATGCACCTTCAACAATAATTCTGTTCTGAGGAAGGGTCACTGGACCCGAAACGCTAACTCCGTTTTCTCCTTCACAGATGCTGCCAGACTTGCTGAGCTTTTCCAGCAACTTTGTTTTTGTTCCTGATTTGCAGCATCCACAAATTTTGGTTCTTTTGGTTTTCCTTCAACATTAATCCTTTCTGGGCCATAATTTATACAACACTATCTGGAACGAAATCTGCCTAAGACGTTTGTCTTAGTAAATCAATTTTTTCTTGTGTTGGGCACAGGGAAAGAAATGATATGACCTTGAATTGTAATAATAATGGGTATATCTAATTCTTCTTAAGTTCTGTGCGTGAAGGCAGACTACTGCTAAGGCAAGGATGCAGGTCCCAAGTCCGTGCTAGCCAGAAAAAGCATCAAACTCCACGCTGGGTTGCCGGTCTGATCCACACCAGTTATCCAGCCAACTGAGCTAACCAGATTTCCCCACTACCACAAGGACCCTGAGCTGCTATTGCAAGTTACACTTTTTCAGTTACATGGTATTGCTGGAGATGTGACTATTGATACTAGAGTTCCAATTTATTTTCATATGGCTGACCAAGGATCTCGTCGAATCTTACCAGCTGCTATTATTGCGTGTTGGAAGGGTTTGCAATTTGAGACCTGTTTCACGATATTAACAGCACAACTTCCTTGGCCACCGAGTCTTAGAGTGGGACTTGAACTTGAACCAACCAGCTCAGAGCCAGGGAAACTACCCGGTAAATCACAAGACCACTTGTATCTAAATGACTCATTAAATTACAATATATCTAGAAATCTGAATCATTCGAGAAATGAATATCAAATCTTTCAGCTGTTGTTTGTGAACCTATACTGTGAAAAAAAGGCAGTGGTTCTATTTCTTTCCATCACCACATTATTAATAGTTTTATTACAGTAAATAATTTATTGATGACCTTACATGTAAATATTATTAGAACTCATGAGATGAATTTGATCTGCATATTGTATACGTATTCACTTAAAGTTACTGAAAACTGTAGACTTTATTTTTGGTTTATGAACTAACCTGTTGTAATATATAATTGGCAACTGACATTGAAAGTATTATTGAGCGACTTCTATATTGAAAATATGTTACTGCTGAGTAATGCACTAGGTGACACTTATTTTCCAACAGTCATGAGAAAGTAATGCATGATGCCTAATAAATATTCGCTATAGCACAAAATGTCGATTAATTCAATCCAAAAGTGGCTGTACTGAGAACTCTGGCTGTTTCGCATGGAGTACATATTTCTTAGTTTTATCCACCTCTAAATTACTTCCTTATGGAAAACACAGGATCTGGTTTAATTGCATCTAGTAATCTGTGACAAATCATCTGAAGTGATGAATAGGTAATTCCTCAACCAAATTAGTGAGAATTGCAGCTGTGGGAATGACAGCCTGAGTTTGGCAAGCCTAGTTAAATCAAAGGAAGAATAGGTCCTCTTTAAAAAGTCATACACGTTATACCACAGTTACAATATTGGCAAAATATTATACTCCATTGATTGTCTGTATTTTGTCTGTATTCTTTTGAACTAAAGTGAATTAAAATTTGCAGCTCTTTGTATAAATATTGATAGTTCTGGAATGTAACAAAAACTGTTGGTGGAATTGCGAAAGGTAGTGGTAAAGTCACCAGATTAGTAATTCAGAGCTACAAGCTAATGTTCTAGGGTTCAAACCTCATCACGCCGGAGGGGCAAATTTAGATTCAGTAAAGCACCAGAATTTAAAAAGGAGCTTGCCTACGGGTGACCATGTAACTAATGTCAATTGTGGTTAAAAATAGACCCATCTGGTTCACTAAAGTCCTTTAAGGAAGGAAATCTACCATCCTTATCTGGACTGGCCTACATGTGACTCCAGGCTGATGTGGTGGACTCTTAACTGCTGGCTGCCAATACGCTGTGACTATGAGATATTTGAGGTGTGCTCACAGACAAACAGAAAGGGCAATACATTCAAACTGTTGTATGTGCACCTTGACTTTAAGATACATTACCCTCCAGAATTCCCTGTGCTGAGTATATTCAAGTTTGTAATTCAACTACCAGATAGTCTGGCTGTAGGATGGCAAGCTGCACATGTGCAATTCAGTTGTCATGCTGTAGTGTCTGCTTCATTGCAGTTAATGTGTTCATTGTTAAAAATAACCCAGCCCCTGGAGTTAGTCAATCAGTGGTGAGCAATCGATTATCAGATCTCCATTAACATGACATGGTGATCAAAGGTGTTAATTGTAATTTAAAGCTTTGAAACAGCCAACAACGTGAAGAATCCACAAAATGTCCAAACAGAAACAACAAGATAAAATTCTTCAGTAGAATGAGTATAATCACTATGCAACACACCATTAAGAAAGCAGTTGGCAGACAGCTAGCTCCAGAAAAATATATCAATTAAACTGAAGGAAACAGGCAGCACAGAGAAGTAGCTACAGAGCTGCATCGGAGCTGAAAGAAAGCTATTCAAATAACTGAGAAAAGCAGTCAGACTATGGAAAGTTGCGTAAAAAAGCCAGAGTGGACCAGACATTATTGCGCTGGGCAGAAAGCAGCAAATCTGAGCTGGAAATCAATGGAATGGAATTGGAATACAGGCCCGAGCAGTTATAATGAAACTGTGAGGTTTGAATATGGCTTACTACAAACTGAGGCTTTTGGAATTCTATTTGGATGAGAACATAGAAGACATGATCAGTGAGTTTGTGGATGACACCAAAATTGGTGGCATAGTAGACAGAGGAGAAGGTTTTCTAAGATTACAAAGGGATCTTGATCAAATGGGCTGAAAAGTGGCAAATGAAGTTCAATCTGGATAAATGTGAGGTATTGCATTTTGGTACAACAGTCAAGGGTAGGGCTTAAGCAATTAATGGTAGGGCCTTGGGTAGTGTTGTAGAACAGAGGGACCTCTGTACATAATTCTTTGAAGTTTGCGTCACATATAGTCAGGGTGGTTAAAAAGGTATTTGGCACGCTTGCCTTCAGTGCTCATGAGTATAGGAGTTGGCAAATTATGTTGAGCTTATATAGAACATTGGTGAAACCTCATCTGGAATACTGCATCCAGTTCTGGTTGCCTTGTTAAGATGTTATTAGGCTGGAGTGGGCTTAGAAGAGATTTACCAGGATGGTGGCAAATATGGGCTATAAAGAAAGGCTGGATAGAATCCCTACAATATGAAAGCAAGCTTTTTGACCCACACTGGCCCTCCAAAGAGCAACCCTCTCAGACTCACCCCATCTTTGCACCCCCATATTTCCCATGGCTAATCCACCTAGCTTGCACATCCTTGGACACTATGGGCAATTTAGCATGGCTAATCCACTTAACCTACACACTTTTAGACTGTGGAAGGAAACTGGAGTACTTGGAGGAAACCCATGCAGACATGGGGAGAACATGCAAACTCTACACAGACAATTGCCCATGGGTGGGATTGAACCTAGTTTCTTTGCACTGTTAGGCAGCAGTGCTAATCACTGAGCCACTGTGCTACTCAGTTTTTTCCTTAACTAATTTCCCTTTCTCTTTATTTCAGCAAGTAGCAACAATGCTCCTAACTCTATAACATATATAGGCTGGGAAGTTTTTCACTGGAACGTAGGAGTTTGAGAGGTGACTTTATAGAAGTTTATAAAATAATGAGAGGAATAGATAGAGTTAATGGAGGCTGTCTTTTCCCTAGGATGGGGGATTTCAGAACTAGTGGGCACATTTGTAAAGTGAGAGGGGAGAGATTTAAAAGGAAATGAAAGAGCAATTTTTTTAACACAGAGGGTGGTTGAAGTGTGGAATGAGCTTTTTGAGGAAGTGGTTGACATGGGTACAATTATAATGTATAAAAGACATTCGGGTAAGGACACGAATAGGAAATGTTTGGAGGGATATGGGCCAGGAGCAGGCTGTTGGGACTAGTTTAGTTTGGGATTATGGTTGGCATGGACTGGTTGGACCGAAGGGTCTGTTTCCGTGCTGCATGACTCTAAGGCTCTCTGTTGGTTTGTCTATGAGTTTTGGAGTTAACAATTAACTTTTATAAACAGGGATACCCATAATTCAAAATGCATTTGAGTTAAAATTGTTGACAGGGGAGAATTTTCCAAACTCTGATTTGAATTTTCAGGCCATGCTGGGAGGCTGTTTGAGAAAGCGTTATGTAACGAGCTCTGATAAGTCCATTGATGGAGTATGTATGTGAACCAGTGTTCCTAACAAAAGGAATTTGAAGTAATGAAATATTGTAGACCAAGAAATTATGACTAATCCTAGTCTTGCGTAATCAGGTACAGACGATGGAAAACAAGCGAAGTTAAATTTGTGAAGTCTTGAAGAGAAAGAGGGAATGTAATCGAAGCTGTTTCAGGGAAAGTACAGCACTAGAAAGATGTTACGTCAGGAGCATAATAATAAAAGAAAGGAAACGTTATCTGCAGTCCCAGCAGATTGGTTAAAATTTCAATTCCTTCAAGCCAATCAAATGCCAAAAAAAGTCTCTCTCCCTTGGAAAGGAGCTGGACTTGTTCTTGCTAGAGATGCAGCGCAAGATTTTTCTTAGAATAGCAACAATGTTTGTGTAGTGATTCTGATACAAAGCTATTGTTTCTGTTCAATCCATAAAGAGTTGGTGGGTTTTCTTTCTGTGTGCTTAAAAATGTTGGAATCTGAGTGATAAAGGAATTCGCTGTTTTTTTTTTCTTCTTGATTATCTTCATTTGTGTTGTTAATAAACGTTTGTATTTCATTGTTCAAATGAAGGCAGCAACCTGACCTGATTCAGAGATAGTCGGAACTGCAGATGCTGAAGAATCTGAGATAACAAGGTATAGAGCCGGATGAACACAGCAGGCCAAGCAGCATCAGAGGAGCAGGAAAGCTGACGTTTCAGGTCTGGACCCTTCTTCAGAAATGGGTGAATGTGCATGTGGTATTGTCAATGTAGTAATCCAGAGACCCAGGTAATTTATGGGGGAGCCAGATTCAGATCCCACCGGGGCAGCTGACGTTTCAGGTCTGGACCCTTCTTCAGAAATGGGTGAACGTGAGCCTTCCTGCTCCTCTGATGCTGCTTGGCCTGCTGTGTTCATCCAGCTCTACACTTTGTTATCTCAGCAACCTTACCTGCTTGTGTTTGAGGAAAAAAATCACTTCAACAGCAAAAACAAAAATAAAAATTATGATTTGTCTGTCCAGGTCCCTGTTGGGGAGCAGACTCGTCCCAGATAAAAGTCAGCTGGGCATCACCTTTGGATGGTGGCCCTTATCCTTGCATTCATCCTCTTCCTGCATTAGAAGAACATGTTTAATGTGGGCCACGGGTGCTGTCTGTGCTGTGTCTTCAGCCCAAATTTCCCAGGTTGGGCAGGAAGGCCTTCCTGCTGCCATCCCTGGGGGAAAAAAATGGTTTTCCCTATCCCCTAGACTGTCTGTACCAGAAACCCCAGCTGTGTATCACTAAACACTGGGGCCAACGTACCTCTGGTCCAAGACATCTCTGGGGCTGGGAGGAAGAGGGGGCTTGGGATATGCTGCATAGTGTGAGTAGACCAGACTTCAGAGGTGCTGCAGATTTTATGGTAATTGAAGCCAGGTGGTCCATCCAGTTTAGTTACTTTCTTTAGATTTTTTGTCGTTGATATAACTGAGTGTCTCCTAGTCTATTTCAGACGACAGTTAAGAGTGAACCATATTGCAGTGGGTTTGGAGTCACATGTAGGCCAGACCAGCTATGGACAGCAGTTTCTCTTCCCTGAAGGGTATTAGTGAACCAGATGAATGTTTACAGTAATTGACAATGGTTTCATGGTCATCATTAGTGTGTTAATTCCATCTTTTTATTGAATTCAAATTTCATCATCTGCCCTGGTGGGATCTGAATCTGGCTCCCCCATAAATTACCTGGGTCTCTGGATTACTACATTGACAATACCACATGCACTGGCCTCTCTGTACAGAACTGACATGTGTCTGATCAAATGAGAAATTTTATCATAGCCCGAGCAAAAGTGACTGCCTCTAACACGCCCAATGCCAGGCTTAGCATCCAAAATAGAAGATTGTACCTTAAATCAATAACCTCTTCCCTGCATCCATTTATATCAAATGATTAAGACCGGCTCCTAAATACAATGCAAAAATTCTAAGTCATGATTATGAATTCTCTTGCTTTTTTTTTGATCTCTATGTTCTGTTTTGCAAAACCATTCAGAGGGAAGCCTTTGGAACATGATACAATAAACAAAAATGAGCAACTGTTGCCATGGTGACAGGTTTGACTTGCTCCACACAATAGACAGTCATCATGGAGCCAACATTAATTTATAATTAGGATGTGTTGCAAACTGATAATTTACGAGGTCAGAAGCTGAAAAAGAAGTTTGTACATATTTAAAAATTTGGGATATAATTTATGACTGCATACACAAAATACTAATACACAATATATTCTCACAAATCAATCCTAATATTAAATGAGCTTTAAAAGAAATTAAGAATTTGATATCATAGAATCCCCACAGAGTGGAAACAGGCCCTTCAGCCCAACAAGTCTACACTGACCCTCAGAGCATCCCACCCAGATCTGTCCCCCTATAACCCACCTAATCGACCCATCCCTGGACACTAAGGGCAATTTAGCATGGCCAATTCACCTTAGCCTGCACATCTTTGGACTGTGGGAGGAAACCGGAGCACCCGGAGGAAACCCATGCAGACACGGGGTGCATGTGCAAACTCCACACAGACAGTTGCCTGAGGGTGGAATCAAACCTGAGTTCCTGATGCTATGAGGTAGCAGTACTAACCACTAATTCAAAGTGCTGCCCCCAAAATATGAAATGATATGAAATGCCAACAAGCTGTGAGGATTGTAGATGCTTCAGCACTGACGATGTTTAAGGCTGAGATAGATTTTTGGCATATCAGATATTGAAGGAATATGGGGAATGGGCAGGATGTGAAGTTGAAGGCAAAGATCATCAGTGTTCATGTTGAATCATGGAATAGGCTCAATGGGTTATATAATGCATACTTCAGCTCTTTATCCTTTTGTTCTTTCATTGAGAACAGGATAGTGGCTAAGAAATGTCAGCTTTTATTTAAAGAGGGATTTGTTTTACAAGGCAGATGGTACCTGACAGGGTTAACGTACATCATGAGATAATCTCAGGTCATCCAGATATAATGGAGAGTTCCTGAGAGAAGGTAACCAGCGTATCAATTGTTGAGCTCCATATCTATTCCAGCTAAATGATAAGGCTATGTAGCTAAATGTAAGGTGTACATGCTCTTAAGCATCAGCTGAGATCTTACAAAGGACTCTCAACTAACACAGATTCAATGTAACTAGTACTATGTAATAGACCTATTTTGTTTATCAAGACAGAGCCTCACTTTGACCAAAGATTGTGTGTGTGTGCATCCTTCCCCAATTTGTATTAGAAACATAGGCTAAGGCCTAAGCAAAACATCAGTGAATCTACTCAAGGCATCTCAAATGGTTTTGGTGAACTCACTGGTGTCTGAAAATATGCCATGCTAACAGCAGTGTGGATCTTGCAATATATATTAGGTCTAAGGTTGGCTGATACGCTTATTGTGAGAAAAACATCACTGTAGCTTAGAAGACATTTATAATTAATTAAACATTTCCTTAAGGCAAACTATAATTGAAATTTTACAACATAAAAACTACATTGCAGCACATAAAACTACATTTCATGCTTAATAAAATGTTGCCATTATATTATTTGTTTTTTAATAATACTTGAATTACATATGACACTATTATTGTGTTATTAGAAAGGATCATATTCAGATTACCTTAAATAATAGATGCAAACTTTGCTGACATTTGAAATATTTCCCTTTCTTGTTGGAACAAAATCTTGTACAGCTGAACACCAAGCAAGCACAAATTATGAATTGAGTATTCTATGACTACAGAAACCGAGTCAATCAGGATAAGAAGGGATCAGATAAGGAACTGGAGATGAAAAATATTAAAGGAAACTACAACTTCAATTCATAAAGCACACGTAAAGGAACAGGATGTTAAAAATTTCTTTACAAAAGCTTTGCTAACCAAAAATTGACTCAATGCCTCATTCACCAGGCTCCCAAAAGCTTAGTCATAAGATCACATTTAAGGAGGAAGGAGAGATGGAGATATTATGGAGTTAATTTCACCAATTTAGAACAAAACAACTGAAGACAGGGTCAAGGGAATGAGAACTTTGCAAACAGAAATGAGAATATGATTGAGCAAACGGGAGATGCTGTTGAAGCTTTTCAGTCGGCACTTATCAGGACAAATGCAAGAATGCCAAATTACAAAGAGAGAAACGAGTTTTATTTCATAGAAAAATCAGTGCTGATTGGTTGGCATATTGGCTTTGATTAGTTGAGGCATTGCCATGGTGAATGCACCGGGGCTTGTCCCTCATGCTTTTGTATAATTCGAAAACATATGCAATACCTGAATAAGTTCCTGTCCTCTGGTGTAGTTTCTAGCCAGCCTAAGTGAGCTATGTTGTATGGCCTGAACGATGATTTGAATTTTGCAAAGCATGCGTTGGTTGAGTACAGTCAGTATTCTGTCTACTGTCAACAGCTACGGGCATGTGTTTTTTGATACAATCCACCACTCATCTGGATGTGACTCCTACATGCCTGGAATTGCATTGGAACTGAAAGTCACATTCCATGTTTTTCATTTGTGTGGGAAACAGAATGTCTGCTTGGCTTGCATTCAGTTTGTGGAGAATACCATTTACGCTGTTATTGCATTGTAGCAGTGTGAAACAACTCACTTTACCTGTTGCTCAACTTTTTGACTTAATATACTCTTCGAAGTAATTTGAAGTAGACTTAGTATTTCCCAAACTGAACGTGAAATGGCCTTGTAAGTCACTCTAACATTCCAAAAATGGATTAAAAACTCAACTATTTATACATAGTACATGTGTCAATAGTGAATCAAATCAGATCAAATCAAATCAAAATAAAAAAAAACTAGAGGACATATTTTTAAGGTGAGGAAAGGCTGAGCGGGATATAGGCTAACTACAAGCAAGTGGGACTAATTTAGTTTGGGAAACTTGGTTGGTATAAATGAGTTGGACTGAAGGGTCTGTTTTCACGCTATATGACTCTATGACTCTATATGTGTGTAGAATGCTACATGAATTTCAGTGCTTGAGTGATACCAGGTACATCAGCTGTATGTCCTAATGACCAGTGGATTATATCAAATGGCATATTTTTTCTGCTATTTGCTGTAGGCAGAATTTGCAAAATTCATTACATGATGTACAGTAAGCTTTTTATGAGTTGGTACCCATGGGTCAAGGAGTGAGCCAGTTGACCAAATATTCTGAATAATCAACAGATCCATGTAATCAATGTAAAAACATACACGAAGTAATAGAAAAGTAATGCAGGGATATACACATCACTGTCATACTTTGTTTAGAGAATAAATCACTGAAATAATAATGCAACTTTGTCTTAAATAAAACTTTCCTGTCAGAGAGCCTTCTCATTAACACCCTCTACTGACCACTCAGACACGGTGGTACGGCATGTCAGGTGGGATCTTTGAATTGTCTTAAGGGGTGGTGGATTGATTTTTGTTAGACCAGGGAATCAATGGTCATCAGGAGTAAATATCAAAGTGGAATTCAAAACACAGAATTCAAGCATGGTCTTAAAACATAGTGAATCAGGCTTCAAGGCAGAATAGCCTATTTCTGTCCCTAATTCATATGTTTGCCTGACACCAATTTATATGCTGAATTTGTTTTGCTCCCAAAACATGGAGAAATGTCAGCAGGACCTGGCATGGAGAAAGGGAGATCTGGAGAATGAATTTATTTATTTATCCGTCTTCTTTTCGTAGGATGTGAGACCTGAAACCAATGCCACTGGCACTGAAGGACTTGCTCAGCTATTTCAGAGGGCAGCTAAGAGACAGCAACAATGTGACTGTGGATCTGAAATCTTTTGTGGGTCAGACCAGGTCATGGTGGCAGGTCTTTACTTCCTTAAAGAACAATTGTGATTAATAGAGATGATAGGAACTGCCGATGCTGGAGAATTTGAGATAACAAGGTATGGAGCTCAATGAACACAGCAGGCCAAGCAGCATCAGAAGAGCAGGAAAGCTGACATTTCGGGTCTGGACCCTTCTTCTGAAATAATAGATGCAAAATTTGCTGACATTTAAAACATTTCCCTTTCTTTTTATAACAAAATCTTATATGGCTGAACACCAAGCAAGCAGAAATTTCTGAAGAAGGGTCCAGACCCGAAACGTCAGCTTTCCTGCTCCTCTGATGCTGCTTGGCCTGCTGTGTTCATCCAGCTCTACACCTTGTTATCTCAGTTGTGATTAATGTGTGTTTTTATGTAGATGCCTGCCACTTAGATAAACTTTAAATTTCATCACCTGCCACCATGGGATCTGAGCCCACAACAGTGATCTGGAACCTGCTGGATGACTAATCCAGTGACATTATCATTAAACTAGACCTTTCTCCTTACTGTGCCAGCACAGCCAACAAAGGCAGAATCCAATGAAACAAATGAGACTTTACTCTGTTTCAAAATCGACATAATTCTGAACAAGGGGTTAAGTCTTAAATTTAATTTATTCCTTTCTCCTGTCCCTCACTCTGAGCATATACCTTGGCAGCACTTCTTAAGCATGATCATTTCACTGATAATTTCGTTACATGCTTTTTAATATTCATTCAACGATCAAAGTGGAGGTAATAGTAAGAAATTTGATCACCAATAGCCTTGAACAGCCCTGGAGATTTTACTCCAGGCCTTATTTGTGAAACTCCCAGAGGAAAAGTTTGTTCTGGATTATTTCAGATATATTGCGTATTATATATATTATACATATATATATATATATATATATATATACACACACACACAAATTTCTTTCCAAAACTGCATGACCTCAAAAACAATTTGAGCACCTCCAGAGCTGAATGCCGGAATGCTATGATTTTGTAGATGCTGATCTATGGAAACTTTCACCGTGTTCATTTAAGAGATTGACATCTACTTGGAACATAAATGCCAGTGAGAAACTTTATCTGCTTAGTTTTCTGCTTAGTTTTCAACACCTTTTTGGCAGCTCAATAAAACAGTCATACTTGTCATTTTGATGAACAGTGCATTAAAAGACGTTAAACATAGTAAAGAAAATAATTTGCTATATGTTTTAGTGTCTTAGGATTGCAGAATTCTTACTTCGTTGTTTATAGCTGTATGATGTTATGAGTTGCTATCAGAATGATGGCCAGTAAGAGGAATTTTTTTGTCAAACTACAATCTTGAGCTTCTCTCATTGATTGTTTTTATCCCCGATCAATGGGAAATCAGAACAATTTGCTATTAATCTCTTCTAAAATATCAAATTCCGGTTTTAATTAAATAAACGCTGCACACTATCATTGACTGTTCCTGGACCCAAGAATGGCATCTACCCAGGGCCACAGGGTTTCTGTTGTACCCCTTCTTGTGGCTGAGCACATTGATTCTGGACCTGCAGGTCTTTGGGAACATGGGGCAGTGCACCCCATGAAATACTAGGGCCTGTGTTTCATGATTTTCTTCCTTTTCGACCACCACTATGCCTTGTCATTGAAGTGTTTGGAATCTGGGCATGATGCTGCTTGATGTCTGTCAAATGCTTCTACTCCCAAAAATGTTGAAGGAGAGACTCTGGAATATGCTGAGCAATTGCCAAACATTGGCTGACTTCTATAAACTAAAACAGTGAGTACTGTAGGAAAAAGACCTTCACAAATCATCAGAAGACCCCCAGTTCACCTGCACATCTGCCAATGTGGTATACTGCATCCGCTGTACCCGTTGTGGCTTCCTCTACATCGGGGAAACCAAGCGGAGGCTTGGGGACCGCTTTGCAGAACACCTGTGCTCAGTTCGCAACAAACAACTGCACCTCCCAGTCGCGAACCATTTCAACTCCCCTCCCATTCCTCAGATGACATGTCCATCCTGGGCCTCCTGCAATGCCACAGTGATGCCACCCGAAGGCTGCAGGAACAGCAAATCATATTCAGCCTGGGAACCCTGCAGCCCAGTGGTATCAATGTGGATTTCACAAGCTTCAAAATCTCCCCTCCCCCAACCGCATCCCAAAACCAGCCCAGCTCATCTCCACCTCCCTAACCTGTTTTTCCTCTCACCTCAAGCCACACCCCCATCTCCTATCTACTAACATCATCCCGCCCCCTTGACCTGTCCATCCTCCCTGGACTGACCTATCTCCTCCCTACCCCCCTACCTACACTC
>JAHRHZ010000111.1:37015586-37059313 GCA_024137785.1 Ginglymostoma cirratum
ATGTTAGGGAAATCGCTGTTAATCTGCATTAATATAAAACAATTTCCTTTGTGGTCTAACTTTATTTTTGTAGAATTAGCATCACTAACTGCTGTGTGAAACCTTAATGAAAATGTAATGTGTTTGTTACATTCCCATAGTAATACTGTTTCAAGTTATCATGCTAACTCAGTTTAAAGTGGGCAGCAACATGCCCCATATTCAAGCATACTTCTGTCTCATTCACACAAGGGTTAAAGAGTTTATCATTCAATGAATCTAGGCTGTAAATTTAACATTGAAATTGATCTCTTACTCTTCTTAGGTTTAAAGAATAATTGCAACTTATTCCGATGAATGAATTAAAAAAGCAAAATGCAATCACAAACGCCATTATATGTGATCACTACATAAGGGGATATTGGCAAATTATATGAATAATTTTAAAAATTATTTTGTGTGGATGGCACTGGCAAGGCTTTATTGTCCATCCCCAGATCTGAGGGCATTTTGTCACATATTCATTCATGATATGTGGGCATCGCTGGCTGGGCCAACGTTTTTGCCCATCTCCAAATGTCCTTTGATGTTTAGTGGTTTGTAAGCACCATTTTACAGGAAGTTAAGAGTTAACTGTATAGCTGTGAGTCTGCAGTTGCATGTAGTCCAGACTTGCTATGGATGGCAGATTTTCTTCCCCAAATGACGTTGAAGAACCAGAATGATTTTGGTGGCAATCGACAATGGTTACATGATTGCCATTAGATTAGCTTTTCATTCCAGATATTGATTGAATTCAAAGTTCACCTGGTACCTTGGTGGATTTGAACTTATGCCCCCAAAGCAGTAGCCTGACCCTCTGAACTGCTAGCCCAAAGCCATTTCCAACATCAGGTCCTGTTTGTATGACTAAAGATCAGAGCATCCTCCAAGATTTCTGACCAACATTGCTCCTGCAAAAATAGATTAAGCGGGCATTCATCTTTTTTCTGGGACCTTGCTGAACACAGAGTAGCCAGTGCATTTGCCTGAGAAGTACCAGAAAATTAAATTAATTGCCTTCCAAATGCTTTAAATGCCTTCTTTGAAATTGTAAATGTGCACTCTTCAACTGTTTGCTCCCTAGTTGATACGTTTTATTATTGCAAGGTTAACTGTGAAATTCACTGTTTCACAATGATGATACAGAAATACTGTATCAGAGATAAAAGGTACTGCAGATGCTGGAGAATCCGAGATAACAAGGCGTGGGGCTGGATGAACACAGCAGGTCAAACAGCATCATAGGAGCAGGAAAACTTGACGTTTCGGGCCTAAACCCTTCATCAGAAATGGGGGAGGGGAAGAGGGTTCTGAAATAAATAGGGAGAGAGGGAGAGGCGGATAGAGGATGGATAGAGGAGAGGATAGGTGGAGAGGAGGCAGACAAGTCGAAGAGGCGGGGATGGAGCCTGTAAAGGTGAGTGTAGGTGGGGGGGTAGGGAGGAGATGGGTCAGTCCAGGGAGGACGGACAGGTCAAGGGGGCGGGATGATGTTAGTAGATAGGAGATGGGGGTGGGGCTTGAGGTGGGAGGAGGGGATAGGTGAGAGGAAAAACAGGTTAGGGAGGTGGAGATGAGCTGGGCTGGTTTTGGGATGCGGTTGGGGGAGGGGAGATTTTGAAGCTTGTGAAATCCACATTGATACCGTTGGGCTGCAGGGTTCCCAGGCTGAATATGATTTGTTGTTCCTGCAGCCTTCGGGTGGCATCACTGTGGCATTGCAGGAGGCCCAGGATGGACATGTCGTCTGAGGAATGGGAGGGGGAGTTGAAATGGTTCGCGACTGGGAGGTGCAGTTGTTTGTTGCGAACTGAGCGCAGGTGTTCTGCAAAGCGGTCCCCAAGCCTCCGCTTGGTTTCCCCGATGTAGAGGAAGCCACAACGGGTACAGTGGATGCAGTATACCACATTGGCAGATGTGCAGGTGAACATCTACCTGATGTGGAAAGTCTTCTTGGGGCCTGGGATTGGGGTGAGGGAGGAGGTGTGGGGGCAGGTGTAGCACTTCCTGCGGTTGCAGGGAAAAGTGCCAGGTGTGGTGGGGCTGGAGGGGAATGTGGAGCGGACAAGGAATTCGCAGAGGGAGTGGTACCTCCGGAAGGCAGATAAGGGTGGGGAGGGAAAAGTGTCTTTGGTGGTGAGGTCTGATTGCAGATGGCGGAAGTGTCGGAGGATGATGCGTTAGATCCAGAGGTTGGTGGGGTGGTACGTGATGACGAGGGGGATTCTTTTTTGATTATTATTGCGGGGACGGAGCGTGAGGGATGTGTTACGGGAAATGGGGGAGACACGGTCGAGGGCGTTCTCGACCACTGTGGGGGGGAAGTTGCGGTCCTTGAAGAATGAGGACATTTGAGATGTACGGGAGTGGAATGTCTCATCCTGGGAACAGATGCGGCAGAGGTGAAGGAATTGGGAATAGGGGATGGCATTTTTGCAGGAGGGTGGGTGGGAGGAGGTGTATTCCAGGTTGCTGTGGGAGTCAGTGGGCTTGAAATGGACATCGGTTTCTAGGTGGTTACCCGAGATGGAGACAGAGAGGTCCAGGAAGGAGAGAGAAGTGTTGGAGATGGTCCAGGTGAATGTCAAGTTGGGGTGGAGGGTGTTGGTGAAGTGGATGAACTGTTTGAGCTCCTCGTGGGAGCACGAGGTGGCGCCGATGCAGTCATCAATGTAACGGAGGAAGAGGTGGGGTTTAGGGCCAGTGTAGGTACGGAAGAGGGATTGTTCCACGTAACCTACAAAGAGGCAGGCATAGCTTGGGCCCATGCGGGTACTCATGGCCACCCCCTTTGTCTGTAGGAAGTGGGAGGAATTGAAAGAGAAGTTGTTGAGGCTGAGGATGAGTTCGGCTAAGCGGATGAGGGTGTCGGTGTAGGGGGATTGGTCAGTTCTGCGGGACAGGAAGAAGCGGAAGGCCTTTAGGCCATCTGCATGGGGAATACAGGTGTATAGGGACTGGACGTCCATAGTAAAAATGAGGTGTTGGGGACCAGGGAATTGGAAGTTCTGGAGGAGGTGGAGGGCATGGGTGGTGTCATGGACGTAGGTAGGGAGCTCCTGGACCAAGGGGGTGAAAATGAAGTCTAGGTAGGTGGAGATGAATTCGGTGGGGCAGGAGCAGGCGGAGACAATGGGTCGACCAGGGCATTCAGGTTTGTGCATTTTGGGAAGGAGATAGAAGTGGGCGGTGCGGGGTTGGGGAATGCTGAGGTTAGAGGCTGTGGGTGGGAGGTCACCTGAGGTGATGAGGTTGCGGATGGTTTGGGAGACGGTGGTTTGGTGCTCGGGGGTGGGGTCATGATCCAGAGGGCGGTAGGAGGAGGTGTCAGAGAGTTGGTGCCTGGCCTCAGCAATGTAGAGGTCAGTGCGCCATACTACGACTGCCCCTCCCTTGTCCGCGGGTTTTACGGTGAGGTTGGGATTGGAGCGGAGGGCTGCACGTTCTGCAGTGGAGAATATATACAGAAATGCTGCTTGGTTTTATAAAGAGTTCCTTCCATTAGTACTAACTGTATACCAGATTTATAGGTGACAGGTCTTCATGCCTCTTAAATACACAAAATCTGTTCCACTTAATTGGATCCATGCGTTAATGAGCTTAATTAGTATACTAAATTAGCTTCCTTAACCCATTTCTGAAAACTGGTAAGCTTTACATTCAATAGAGAACTATGTTAACGTTTTTTCTCCCCACACATTATTATACGATCAGAATTTTTCTAACACCCCCAGAATTCTTTTGCATAATGCTCATTATAAGTTAGGAATGGAATGTAACTAGTGAGAAGCTTTAAAAAAATTGAAGTTCAGCTGCATAAATCGGTGTCTGGATCACTGAAATTAACGTTCTTTTCCATCCATTCGTCTCAGGCTAATGTCGAGGCAGTACTTGCTGTATGTTAGGGAAATCGCTGTTAATCTGCATTAATATAAAACAATTTCCGTTGTGGTCTAACTTTATTTTTGTAGTATAACATTCTGGAAGCTATTTCCATATACGATCCATTTCCCAATATGGCAAAAGTTTTCAGCTTTATTGCCTAGATGTCTGCGCAGTGATTGTAATGAGGTCAGCCAATTGGACCTCAGAACATAAGTTCCCTGATTAGGGCTGTTACTCTGGTCCAAATAGAGAGCCCTTGGCTGACAGACATAAACAGGAGAGCCAGACATTCTGACAGTCTGGGAGCTGGCTCCCAGGGAGCTGGATCAGTATCAAGTACTCTCCGCGTGTAAATAAAGGGTAACTTAGTGATGGGATACCAGCCTCTGTGGAATTATTTCAGTTTGCCTTCAATACTTAGAATGGTTCCATCACATCTTTAGTGTTGAAGTCTTAGAGTTAATATTCTGAAAAATAAAAGGAGCTGTTCCTTGGAGTTAATATACAAGAGCCTGCATCAGTTTCCTGAGGTTCAATTATACTTGACTAACTCGCTCAACTCCTTTGATGAATTAAAGGGGATGATGAAGTTACTGTTGCTGATGTTATGAATATGGACTTTCAAAAGTAATTTGATAAAGCAGTACATAACAGATGTGTTAGCAGAATTGGAGGTCAAGGGGTTAAAGAGAGATGGGCAGCATGGATGTAGAATTGTCAGAGACAGAAAGTAGACTAACGGATAATGGTTATCTTTATGAAAGTAGAAAAATATGCTGCTGCCTCTCCCAGGCATCAGCATTAGGACCACTGCTCTTTATTTGATATACCAATGACCTGGAATTGGATGTGAAGGCCATAAGTTCACTGTTTGCAGATGAAATGAAACCTAAAGATTTAGTAAACAATGGGAGCATTTGTATTAGGTTGTAGGAGGGCACAGTTGTGAGAAATAGGTGGACACATAGCAAATACAATTTACTATAATGATGTGATTCATTTGCTGAGAAGCTAATTTAAACTAAATAGTACAATAGGACAATATTTTGAGTTCAGTGACTCTTCATAACTGAAAGCAACTGGGAAACATCTGCTTTCTCTCTGTAGACAGTGCCAGATCTGCTGAGATTTTTCAGCAATTTCTGTCTCTGGTTGTTTCAGATCTCTTATTTGTTTTATTTTTATGGCTATAAGTCTTTGTAGTTAAAGACTTTACTCCTTGTCTGAGGCGTGCTGACTCTCACGTTGAGCCATCACCAGTCATCTCTCTCTCTAAGAGAGCAGCCCTATGGTCTTTTGGGACTAACACAGCTTTATCTTTTAGTTAAAAAGACTGATGTGCTTTGTGGTTTTGTATATATCATGTTGTGTAATGTATCTGAAACAGTTGGGTTCTTGTTACATAAGATATCTTGAAGTTTAGAAGAATATTACAACATAAGAACTCGGAGCAGGAATAGGCAATTCAGGCCTTTCAGCCTGCTCCACCATTTAATATGTTTATAATTGATCTCATCCCAGCTTCAACTCCACTTCCCTTGCCACGTTCCATAACCCTGCAACATATTACTCTTTAACAATCTGTCTGTCTCCTCCTTAAATTTCTTCAATGTCCTGGTGTCTACAGATTCACAATCCTTTGAGAGATGTAACGTAGGAACAAACCCTGTGGAACCCCATGAGTAACAGCTTGTCAAGCAGAAAAGATCCATTTATCCTGCCTCTCTGCTTTCTGCTGAGTAGCCTATCATCTATCCAAGCTAGTGAATTATCCCTCACCCCATGTGATCTTACCTTGTGCACTTTACCTTTTGTGAGGTATTTGATTGAATGTAGTCCAGATATACTACATCTGCAAGAGCGCCATTGTGCATATTGCTTGTTACATCTTCAAAGAACTCTAGCGAATTAGTTATTAATAGTCATAGACCTAGATACATAGTGTGCTTCTGTGTTTACTGGGATTCCTGTACATTACTTAGATACAGCTGGAGGCAATGCAAGTTATGCCTCAGTTGGATCAGGTGAGATCTTGATGGAAAACAAAAGCATTTTGATCCCAATACTTGCCATTGTTAGAAGAAAATCAACCAGAAATTCAAGGGATTAAGAATTGTGTTGCCAATTCAGAATGCATTGAACGCTTGTTTGATGCTCTGTCATTTGACTCACAAGAAAATTGCCTTCCCCTCACAACTGTCTTTAAAATCTTTTTAGATTTGTACATTAATTGATCATTAGATTCATTGCTGAGTGTTAGGTTTGAAGCTCATCAAAAGTTATTTACAATATTAAATGTTAGCAGACTCCTGACCTGAGCATGGACTCCTGGCCTCAAGACCCTCAAAGTGAAGCCCAGCATGGTCTGGAGGCGAGGCCTGGTTTGGTCTGGAGGCTAGGTCCAGCACGGTCTAGGCTGGAAGGACTGTTTTTCCGAACTTTTTATTTCTTTATTTTTCTAATTTATTCCTTTGATATGATTTGGTTTGATTTATAGCAGTCACATGTCCCTAAGTACAGTGAAGAGCTTTGTTTTGCAAGCATTACAGGCAGATCATATCAAACAAGGACATGCAGATCATAGGGTGCCTGGGCATAATGAGGCATAGAGGTTACACAGCATAGGAACATGAAGCATGTTCAACATCAGCAAGGTCAACCTTACTTGAAGCTAGAGAGTCCATACAGCATTCTAATAATGGCAGGAAAGAAGCTGTTCTTGAGTCTGTGCTTTTGTACCTAATGTGGCACGCAAGTCTATAATGCTGGACATTTCATTTCTTTATTTTTCTAATTTTTTTCTGAAGAATTTCTGAAGACTGAAGGGCAGCACGGTGGCTCAGTAGTTAACACTGCTGCCTCACAGCACCAGGGACCCAGGTTCAATTCCAGCCTCGGGTGACTGTCTGTGTGGAGTTTGCACGTTCTCCCTTTGTCTGCTTGGGTTTCCTCCCACAATCCAAAGATGTGCAGGTTAGGTGGATTGGCCATGCTAAATTGCCTGTAGTGTTCAGGGATGTGTAGATTAAGTGGGTTACAAGGGGATGGGTGCAGTTGGGATACTCTGAGGTTTGGTGTGGACTTGTTGGGCCAAAGGGCCTGTTTCCACACTGTAGGGATTCTATAAACTTTGAACTTAAGAATCTGTACATAGGTACTTTTGTACCTAAGGTGGTGCCATATGTGATGACTTGTAAACATTTCACTGTACATGTGAGAAGAAATCTGATTTTAGTTCTAATGCAAGTGCCAAACAACTTATTTGACAGGGAAAGCGAACAATTTCAACTGTTCAGATCCATTTCTGATGGTAGTAATTTCCTGCTAGAATTTTTAAAAATGTGGATTTTTAAAATGTTTTGTCAGCTGTGACTGGTGGTGCTCTCATTTCTCAATCAGAAGACTGGGGTTCAAGTCCCACACTAAGACTTAAGTGCAAACCTCACCCTAACCCTAACGCCATCCCCACCCCACTCAGTGCTACACTGTGGGAAGTGCTATCTGTCTGCTGAAATGTTAAACCAGGTGCTTCACTGCCTGCTTGGATGGTGGAGGGGTCATTTTGTAGTAAAGTAGTTGAACTATCCCCATTGAACAGGCCAATATTTGTCCTCAATAAAAATCACAAAAATGGATTGTTATTACATTGCTGGAAGTTTGCTGCATGAAATGACAGGGAGGGATTCCCATTTTACAGTAGTCACCACACTTAAAATATACTTTACTGGCTGTAAAGTGCTTTGAGATGTTTAATGGTTGAGACAAACACTATATAAATGCAGGTCACCTTTTCCCTTTTTTTCTGTCTTTCAATCTAATCTCCCTTTCTCACCCTGATTTCACTCTAATTCATCGTCCATACCAATGATTCACCAATTTCTACCTCAGTTCTTAAATTGGTTCAGGAGGGAGATAGCTGAAATCCCAGATGCCCCTTTTCCTTGTCATCGCTTTGATCTACTTGTCCTTTTGACATGTTGATGGCCCATAGTGACCCTGAAGAGTGCAGTAGAAAGCCAAAGGAATGCCATTTGTTGGGATATACCCCATTTCCACAACATCTGATTCATTCTTTCAGTCTTGTAATGAAAAAATGTGCTCTGGGTATTAACAATTCATTATTCCAGGTGCTTTTGAAGTAAGGACACGTGAAGAACTGAAAAAAGAAGCTATTACTTTCATTATCCTATTTTATTTCAGATCATCCCATCAATAATATTCCATCAATCATAACGGAAACCCATCTCCATAGCCTGCTAGAGAGTTTTGCTTTCTCGATGTTGCCTCGACATTGTCGGCAGTTATTGATGATGTTGATAAGTTAACATTTGGAGTCTGACATTTTTGAGAATTTATGACATTAATCCCTGGTTTCTAAAAATAATTTTCTTTCTATGATTCCTTCCATAACATGGTGCTGCATTTACGCCTATAGGCAGTTGCAAGTGAACCACGAAAATCTCAATGAAGTGAAGGAGAGTGACTTTAATGTTAATTTTCTCTTTTACCCGCTTGGACAGTCTGGGCTGAGGACTTGCCTACTCCTGCTGCCAATGCAATTTTGTTTCATGTTCAGCCGACAGGAAAAGCTTTCGCGCACAGCAGGGCTAGTTGAACTACCCTTCCCTTCCCCACACAGATGGATAATTTTACTGTGGAGAATTGGTGAAACTTATTGAAACTATTTTAATGACATTTAAACATAAGACGAGGAAATGGTTCCCAGGCGTAGCAATATCATTGTTCATTCCTACCTCTAAGGAACTGCTCTCAATCTGATGCAAAGCATTTAAACAAATTATACATGAAGGTCGCAAAATAGGAATTGCAGACAGGTAGTGACATTATCACTCACCCAAAACTGTGAAGCTTTTCATGATTGATGGGGAACATTTTTAACAACTTACCGAAATAAAGTCAGTGGGTGGTCAACATTCCAGTTTTTTTCTTAAATTCAGTCATGGGATATGGGCGTCTTTGTCTGGCCAGCATTTATTGCCTGTGCCTAGCTGCCCTTGAACTGAATGGCTTGCTAGGCCGTTTCAGAGGGCAATTGACAGTTAACCACATTGCTATGTGTCTGGAGTTACATGTAGGCCAGACCTGAGGGTGCCAGATTTCCTTCCCTGAAGGGCATTAGTGAGCCAGTTGGGTTTTATTTTCCCCCAATAATCACCAATGGTTTCATGGTCATCAGTAGATTCTTAATTCCAAATTGAATTCAAATTACACCATCTGCCGTGGCAGGATTTGAGCCCAGTACATTAGCTGAGTTTCTGGATTATTGGTCTAGTGACAATACCCCTCGACCATCGCCTCCCATGATTGGCAGCTCACCTTGTTTTGGAAAGGAAGAGTGTTTGGGAAAAGGCGAAGGGTCAATTACTCACATTGCTGACACTGTCCAGCCCTCTTAGAAGGGAGGTATATTGTGGCTGGAGACAGCCGGAGCTGAGGATTGTAGAAAGACTACACACTGTCCAACCAAACATCCCAGATTTCTGACACCATGTGGGAGGGCTTTGTGGAGAATGTTGGCAACACGAATGGACATTTATTACCCAGCAGGCAGCAGAAAGGCGCTATGGCAAATTACTTGCTGTTAGAAGTCACAGGGCTTGTCAGTACCGGGTGTATCATGGCAGACATGGCTGCAGGACAGGAAGAAATAAAATTATATCATGAACCAATGGGTGAGTTTGAATGTGGACCATTTCTCCGGTGAGCAGGGGGTCCAACAAGAGCAGACTGCTGACTCTTTGCAAGAGTGCCCACCATATTAAATGACTGTGCAGGCATTTAAATGGGCAGGAACGCTGATATCGCCTCCTCCTACTGGTGGGAGGAGGAATGCAGAGTGGAGGTCACGGAAGAAGAAGTCAGCAGCAAGAGCAGTGGATGATTCTCCATGGGATTCCTCCCCCTTCCTGATGCCTAGTCACTCTGTTGTAAAGGCGCACTCCGCTGCTTTCCCTAGGAATCGCTCATGTAGAATCATCCCACTTATGTCCTTAAAAAAAAGTTTTCTTTCATCAAACTTTATAACCAAGTGCCACTCTCTCAAGAGCCCGCACGGAACACTAAAGGGGTTTGCCTTCTGATCTTCCCAAATGGTGAATCCATGCCTCCTGACTGGATTCCAATGGCAGGGCGATGAGACCCTTGAATGGTCATTCACTAATGGCTCAGAGGGTTCAGTCGGCAGCAGGAATAGGGAGGCTGTCCATGAGCTTCTTTACCACAATCTAATCGGGGTGGAGGTGGGACAGCAGTGAGCTCCATTCTCCGGCCCCCTTGTCTAGTTAAATATCCTCGGGCAATCAAACTCACCAATGGAGAAGGTCGTAAATTCCACCTTATATCACTCATTACTTTCCGTTTAGTCCTTTTGTACTGCTATTGTTGTCACAATCCCACTTCCCTTCATTACCATGGCCCTCCTACAATCACTTCAACCCACCTCACTCTATCTCCTCCTTCTACTGCAGCACTCTGTAGCTAATGTTCCAAATCATTCATCGCCCTACATTTCTGTTGTCTCTCACGCAATAGCGACATGTACAACCTCAAAATGTCACATACTCCGACAATGGGAAAGATTTTGCAGACCCTAGCTGGAAGGCTGGGAGGTGTGAATTCAAGGAAAGTTGCAGGAAACCCCACGTTGGCATAGGTCCCCGATGCAGTCCTGACCCAGGGGCATTTTCCACAGAACAGAAACGTACAACCAATTTAAATATTTAGAGACCATTTAGTATAGATTCATTGGGCATTTTTTTTATTCATTCATAGAGTGAGGGTGTTGCTGGCTAGGCCAGCATTGATTGCTAATCTCTAATTGCCAAAAGGGCAGTTAAGAGTCAACCACATTGCTCTGGGTCTGGAGTCTCATGTAGGCCAGACCAGGTAAGGATGGCAGTTTAGTGAACCAGATGAGTTTTTCCGACAATCGACAATGGATTCATGCTCACCATTATACTCTTAATTCTAGATTTTTAAAATTGAATTCAAATTCCGCCATCTGCCATGGTGAGATTTGAGCCCAGGACCCCAGAACACCAGCTGAGTTTCTGGAATAATAATCCGCAATACTACCGCCATGCCTTCAAGTCTCCCACTCCATTTTGCTGACTATGGAGCTGCCTCACTGGGCGACCGCTTCCCCCCACGCCTGCGCCCCCCTCAAACCCGCACCCACCCACAAACCTGGTGCCCCCAAGCTATGGAGAATCTGCTAGCCTCAGCCACCCTGTGGTCATGAGGAGAGGACTAGCTTAGCTGGAGGGATGCCATGGGTGGGAAGGCAGTGCCAGTGGGCCATCCAGAGCGGCCTGCCTACTGGTGCACCCTGATATTAAGATTTTCACTTACAATGCCTCCAAGTTGAAGTTCTCTGTTACACTTTGAGCTGCCTCAGTCACATCCATCTGTCTGAGCAGAGCTGCCAAAGTCTCAGAGTAGCTGGCTCTCTGGCTGGTCAAGTGCCATCATGAGTATGTCCGCAGTGAGCTTGGGAGCAGGCAAATAGATGGTGGCCTCTGGTAAAATCACGCAACAAGTCCCACTTTCGGGAATAGTGGGCCAGTGATTCCTCGTTTCACGGTAAGATCCTGTCCAATGCTTGCATTCCTCCTTTCTTGGAGGGCAAACCCAAATACCATGCCAGAGCGGGCAGTCACAGATGGATAATTACAATGTGCTGGTCTCAACTGCCAGGTGACAGGCTTTGTGAGCAGGAAGCATGCTCAGAGGGCTATGGAGACAAAGTCATTGGGTGTCTTTAAGACAGAGCTAGATAGGGTATTGATTTGTCGAGGTTCAAGGGTTATGGGGAGAAGGCAGGAGAATGGGGTTGAGAAACATATCAGCTATGATCAATTAGCAGAGCAGACTCAATGGGCTGAATGGCCTAATTCTGCTCCTATATCTTCTGGTCTTATAGAATGACAGAGAAAGTCCATATAAGGGGCTCCTACACTTTTCCCAGTGACCTGAAGGATAGTTCTATCCATCCCCACCAATTTTAAACAAAAGCTTTCTTTGAATAGCCTTTTTCTGATTCATTTAATCACATAATTGTTACAGCACAGGAGTCCATTCAGCTCATCATGTCTGTTCTAGCACCCTGAATGAGCTTCTCCCTAGCGCTTTCTCCCACCTTCTCCCTGTAAGCCTGCACATCATCCGTTTTCAGGTCGCAATCATTTTGAACATTTCAAACAAACCTGCCTCCACAACTATCTTGAGCAGTGTATTCTATACTGTAATCAGTATACCATAAGACATAGGAACAGCAGCAGGCCATTCTGTCTATCAAGTCAGCTCCATCATTCAGTAAATTCACAGCTGACCTGAGAATCACAACTCTCCTTTCTGCCTTATCTCCCTAACCCTTGATTCCCTTAACTCGAATATACTTGCCCACTTAGCCTTGACAGCCCTTTGTGGTAAAGATTTCCACAGATTCACTCTCTTCTGAGAGAACAAATTCCTCCTCATCTCTGTTTAAATAGGTGAGCTTATTGTTATAGGTGAGCCTATATCTCTGTGATCATGCCTCTTGTTATAGGCTCTCCCATAAGGGGGAAATAACCGCTCAGCAGCTACACTGCTGAGACCCCTAAGAATCTTGTATGTTTCAATAAGATTGTCTCACTTTCTTCCTAACTCCAATGAGCACAGACCTAAACTTCTCAAACTCTCCACCTAAGAAAATCCCTCCATAACCTGAATCAACCTACTCAGCCTTCTTTGAACTGCATCTAAAATCTTTCCATAGATAAAGGGCCCAAAACTGTTCAGTCTTCCAGCTCCTATAGGGTTAGCAACACTTTCCTATTTTCATAGAATCATAACAATGTGGAAGGAGGCCATTCAGCCCATTGAGTCCACTCCAACCCTTCAAAGACCATTCCACCCAGACCCAGTTTCCTACCCTATCCCTGCAACCCTGCATGTCCCATAGCTAATCCACCTAACCTACACATCCCTGGACACTATGGGCAATTTAGCATGGCCAATCCACCTAGCCTGCACATCTTTGGACTGTGGGAGGAAACCGGAGCACCCGGAGGAAACCCACGCAGACACAGGGAGAATGTGCAAACTCCACACGTACAGTCACCCGAGGGTGGATTTGAACTCAGGTCCCTGGTGAGGCAGCAGTGCTGACCACTGAACCCTCACACCACTCAATATGTTCAATTTTCTTTAAAAAAAGGCATAGATTCTATTCACTTTTCCTGTTCGTTGCAGAACTCTACTAGCTTTTGTGACTTGCTTTGTAAAGAAACTTGTCATTTTATCACTTTTGCTTCCTTTATTGGTTAAGTTTGTGCCCTCTCATTCTTGATCTTTTCATGAGTTGAATTGAGGTCCTAAAACCTCATTGGATGCTGATTTGCATTTTTAAGTAAAAACCTTTCCAGCTTCATTCAAAGTCTGTGCTATCTACTTGGAACTGTGATTTAAGAAAATTCAACTAAAAGACAATGAAAGTTAAATCACCTGATTGTTTTTCGTCACTTACTCATTTAGGTTCTCCCAACTGAATAGTGTTACAATCCTCCCAATCTCCCGGAATTAGGCAACCTCAATGTTCAGACATAAATGCTGGAAGCATTTGGAAAAATTTCATTTGGCTGCAGTTTTTCTAGATAGTTGAATCTGTCTGAAGTAAATAAGTAAATGCTACTGTTAAAATATTGGACAAAGAAATTTCAGTTATAGAAGTATCCAAAGAATATTCTGTCTAAAGACATCAACATGTCAAACTGAATGCCATCCAGTAAAGAGAACTGAGGAACGAAAGGGGGAAAAAAAATTACTCATCCGTGCAACTACTCAAGAAGCCTAGTGGAAAGGAACATTGTTTATTGTTGAACACCACAATAAAACCCACTACTCACAGTATACATCAGTTACTGTCAGCCAAGGACAGACAAATCTACAGACCCATCCCTGGGTCTGCTTTATGGATGCTTTCCTCAATCCATCTGTTCACAGATGTTAATACCCATTGCTAGGGCAGGTGGGATTTGAACCCAAGCTCTCTCTACCCAGAGGCAGGGACTCTACCAGAGTGCCACATAAACCCTCCACAGCTACTAGGCACTACCACTGTGCCATAAGAGGACCCTTGGTCTGCTGACTTTTTTTATGTCCAGAAGTGTTATCACAGTCAAATGAACAACTTTCCCACTGCCAAATCACTGTGACCTTTTTTTTTGGTTTTAACAGTTAACCATTACTACGAATCCCCAGTGTACCCAATCAAATATTTAGAAGATTATGTGCAATGCAACCAATAAAAGTGAGAGGGGAGTGTAGAGAGTGTGGGAATGGATGAAATCAAAATGCAATTGGAGGAGGCAGTATCTACCTCTTTCTGAAACTATCAAGAGCATTGATGGACGCCATGTGCTCCCTCTCCAAAGATAGCAACACATGAACATAACCACGAAAGACAGACAGATAGAGGGTATGCTTTATTCATTTCATATACTCTGAAGTGCCATTATGCACAACTTTGCAACCTTTCCACCACCAAAACTACCGTGACTTTATTTTGGGCTTTCTTTCTTAGCTACCATCCACCGCCAAGAAACACAACCTTGCAGCCAATAGAGAGGGAAGGGGCTAAATCAAATTGGAGTCTGTGGGAAAATAAAGCAAAGTATAGATTATAGGTCTGCATTGGTTTTCCCTGGGGAAAAGCAAGCATAATAAAGAATGATTGAAATCCTAAAACCATAATGGAACCTGATTCTATAATCACAATTCCCTCTCGAGTGTGTGTGTGCGCACACGTATGTGTCCGTATGTGCATGCATGTCCATTTGTCTGTGTCTGCGTGCATGTGTGTGTGTGTGTGTGTGTGTGTGCGTACCTATCTGTGTGGGGGAGTGGGTGTAGTTGCACATATTTGGCTGTTGAGCAACAAATATTTACCTTCGTTTGACGAGTAAACTTTTGCCTGTTCCTGACAGTAACGCCGCTCATGGATTAAACTACCTTTTTGATTTGATTTGATTTATTATTGCCACAGCACAGTGAACAGTTTTGTTTTGTGTGCAATACAGGCAGATCATAGCATACAAGGGCATACAGATCATAGGGTGTTAAAACAGAGTGAGGCACACAAGGTTTTGGCTGCACAGGAGATGCACAAAGCAAGATCAACAATGATTCGAAATTAGAGAGGTCCATTCAGAAGTCTAATAACAGCAGGGAAATTGCTGTTCCTAAATGAGTTGGTGCGTGTGTTTAAGCTTTTGCATCTTCCTCCTCATGGAACAGTTTGGAAGAGATTATAACAGGAGTGGGAGGGGTCTTTGATGTTGGCAGTCCTTCCATGGCAATGAGATGTGTAAATGGAGTCTATGGATGTCAGGCTAGCTTGTGTGATGGACTGCGCTGTGTTCACAACTTTCTGCAGTTTCTTACAGTCCTGGGCAAAGCAGTTGCTGTACCAGGCTGTTATGCACCCAGACAGAATGCTTTCTTGGATGCATCTATAAAAGGTGGTGAGGATCCTTATGGACATGCTGAATTTCCTTAGCCTCCTGAAGAAGTAGATACGTTGTTGTGCCTTCTTGACCATCGCATCTACAAGGGTGGTCCAGGACAAATTATTGTCACTCCCAGAAACATGGCACTCTCGATCCCATCCACCTCAGCTCCATTGATGTAGATAGGGGCTCTCCTCCTTCTTTCTTCCTGATTCAATGATCTGTTCTTTAGTCTTGTTGACATTGAGGGAGAGATTGCATCACGTCACCAAGCACTCTATCTCCTTCCCGTATTCTGACTCATCATTGTTTGATATCTGGCATACAATGGCGGTGTCGTCAGCAAATGTGTAGATGGCTTTTGGATGAAACTTGCCCACATGGTCATGAGCATACAGTGAGCACAGCAGAAGACTGAGTGCGCCGGTGTTAAAGATTATCGTGGAGGGAGTGCTGTTGTCTACCTTCACTGAGTATGGTCTGTGAGTCAGGAAGCAGCGCATCCAGTTGTAGAGGGTGGAGCTGAGAACTAGGTCTCAGAGTTTGGAGATTAGTTTAGTTGGGATTATAGTGTTGAAGGCAAAGCTGTAGTCAGTAAGTAGAATCCTAATGTAGGTATCCTTATTATCTAGATGTTCCAGGAATGAGTGTAGGGCTGGGGAAATGGTGTCTGCTGTGGACATGTTGCACTGATAGGCAATTTGCAAGGGATCAAGGTGGCTAAGAAGACTAGAGTTGATGTGAACCATGACTAGTCTCTTAAAGCACTTCATAATTATGAAGGTCAGAATGACTGGGCATAGTCACTGAGGCACGCTGCATATGTTTTCATTGGTACGAGGATGATGATGGTCTTCTTGAAGGTGGTGGGGCTTCAGATTGTAGCCAGGAGAGGTTAAAGATGTCAGTGAGTACTCCCACCAGCTCGTCCACACAGGATCTGAGTGCATGGTCAGAGACTGTGCCTGGGCCAATTGCTTTCCTTGGGTCCTCTCTCAAGAAGGCCAGTCTAACGTGCCAATGATGCTTTTTCAAGCATGCTGTCTTTAATCAGTCAAGTGCTGTGGTGATGAAAGTGGACTGGATTAGACTGGGTGCATTGTTTCTTGGTAGGTACATACACAATGGATGGGATGGCCTCTTTCTGTGCCATACATTTTTCTGCATTTTCTAATTATTCTGAATATCTGAAGAGGAGGGATTAGCGAGAATGTGGATGAGAGAATGGGGAAATGGAATTACTCTTTAGAGGATCAGCACTGTTAGAATAGGCCAAGTGAGCTCCTTGTGTTCTATAACTATCTACAGTTTTATGATCCCCTTGTCCCTTCATTGTCCATAACAGATAAATCTTCTACTGATTGACAGAAACTGTGAATGGGAACATGAACTCCTGGCTGTAATGAGCATAGAGGTGGGAAAGATGAATGGGCAGCTTACCCAAACCTTGCTGTCCTTCTGCTTGCACCAGAATTAATTTACAGGCAGGAAGCTCCATTATTGACCTCTCTGCCCTGCCAACAATTAATATCCTTAACTGGCCTATTAAGGACCGTATAAAGGCCTCCACTCGCTGCTTCTGGGGTTACAACATGGAAATCTGAATGAAATATGTTGCAAAATCTATGCATATAAAAATTTCCCAGTGTAGACATTTTAAGCGCTACCAAACATCTAAGTTCTAAGATAGAACTGTCCAGGCAGTGAAAGGATGGAGTCAATGCGTCTGAAATTTCTCACATACACATCTGTTTTCCTAGCAGAATACTAGGTTAAAAATGGAAACTGAGTCACTGTACCACGTAAATCACGACATAAAGCTGAAAGAAATATAGTCTTTTAAAATGGTCTGGACTAGCAACACGTCAACAAGTTAGCTTTCAAGATTAAACTCAATTGCAATGTTCCAGGCTGGTTATTTTTATTTCACCAGCTGACCTTAGCTATGAAAATATCATGGAAAATTACACTCATTTCTAATTGATTTTCAAGGAATCTTTTCCAGAATCACATTTCAGTATTTTAAAAAAAAGTTTGTTTCCCTTGAAGCAAAATAACATTTGACACTACTGACAAATATGGTGCCAGCACTGTGTGTAAAAATATCAAATGGAATATAAAGGATAGAATATATTCATATAGAATACGGTTGGAATGATCGTTTTTCTAAAAAAAAATCGATCTATTTTAGCTTTGCGAAACTCAGCACAATGCCTGAATTATATGAGGTCCTGAATGCAGTGAAATGTCTCCATCAATGTAATCCATGGGGAGAGAAGATTAAAAGCATTGATGGACAGAAAAGATAAATTAGTAGGTTTGTATTCAAGTGCTTCTCTTCTCTTCAGTTTGCCAATGGGTAGGGTGTGATATAAAACTGTACCGACAGTGAGAAAACTCTGTGTAGGTTCTTTACTTCACACTGCACTGGCTTCACAGTAAATGTAAGACCAGACGCTGGACAATTTTAAGCAATAAAGGCTTCATCTTTTTAGAAAATCCATTTGTGATTATCATTGCTAGACAATCCTGAATTGTAATACTATTAATTTAGCTAAGTACACCCACTGTCTCTCGAATGGTATACTGATGGGCCAGAAACAAAATCAGAAATTGCTGAAAAACTCAGCAGGTCTGGCAGCATCTGTGCAGAGAAAGAGTCCAGTGACCCTTCAGAAGTGATTGTAGCTGGGAAAAGGTTGGTATGTATGCTAGAGAAGGGGTGGGAGGAGGGGGAAGGAGTAAATGGTAGGTGGAGCTGGAGCCCAAAGAGAGAGACAATAAAACATTTTGATAGACAAAAGAACGGGTAAGGGTCAACTTGGGAGAATGAGTAGCTGCTAATGAAGACTGTTAGTGGCTGACAGTTGGTTGCTGCTCCAGGCCTGGCATAATTGTCACAGACATTAATCTGAGCAAGTACCTCTGTAGTTATGATTTCTGTCAATAGATTCATTGTCTATGTGAGAGCAGAAATTTCTAGCAGTTTCAAGGTGTGTGAGTTCTCACTTCAAGAGATAGAGTATTTCTCTGTGATTAGGGTTTGATATTTCTCCAGGAAAAAGAGGCAGCACAGACATGGTGGGCTGATTGTCCTCATTCTGTGCTGTAAAATCTGCTGATTCCATGGTCCAAGGCTACATGTGAGATAACCTCCCCACTTGAGACTGGTGAAGAGAGACACTTAACACTAGAACTCAAACTCCCCAGGAATGGCCTGATACTTCATAAGTGATATTTAGAATATGACCATAGTATGCGCCATTGAGAGCTCCAGCGCAGATGTCGCTGGGAGTTTTCATGTGCTCCTTGTTGGATTGTGATATAGACAACCATCAGCTGTTACTGTTCAGGTGGAATAATCTACTTCTTTATTCAAACAAATCATTTAGCTCGCTGGTATGATCTAAGTTTATATCAGGCCAAGTGCTAAAGATGGTGAGTCAAAATACTTGTCAGATGTGGTTCAACACTATGGCTTTGATTGTCATTCCAGCTAAAGTGGACTCAGGGACCTGTCTCATTGTCTTCCACTCCCAGGGCAGGACAATTGTTCATGGTAGTTACCATTGATACTGTTAACAAAACAGCTTGAGATAGTACACAAGCAGCCAACCAGTGAAGGATTGAGCTTCAGGAACCTTACATGTGAATAAATGAAAGACTGAACAGGTAAGGTGTGAATCCTTACACACTGCAACTGCTGAATCTTTGTCGTTCATTAGTTACTCTTATTTGATGCGCTTCACTGTACACCGTGACTCACATTCTCAACTGTGCCATCCACGTTTTTCAGCATCTTTATATCTGTGCTGGTGCAATTATGATGCTGGTTTGTATGATCTTCTCACTTGCTTGGAGGTAACAGCAGTCTGTGTTCCCTATGTTTACTACACCAACTAGTTTGGTTCCCATCTGTCTGGGATAACGTGTGCTTTCTTTTCCTCAGTTCTTCAAGAAAGGCTGACATATTTGGCTTTCCTCTGCCTGGCGGACTGCATTGCTGTGCACAGCTGGTATGTGCAATTGTGGGTGGCCCAGTGGCTTAATGGGACCCGGGTTTGATTCCACCCTCAGGCAACTGTCTGTGTGGAGTTTGCACGTTCTCCCAGTGTTTGTGTGGGCTTTTTTTCAGGTGTTCTGGTTTCCTCCCACAGTTCAAAGATGTGCAGGTTAGGTCGATTGGCCAAGCTAAACGGTCCACACTGTTCAGGAATGTGCAGGCTAGGTGGATTAGCCATGGGCAATGCGGGGTTAAAGGAAGAGGATAGGGGGTTGGGTCTAACTGGGATGCTCTTCAGAGGGTCAGGGAGACTTGATGGCCTGAATGGCCTGCTTCCACACTGCAGGGATTCTATGATTGTGCTATTTCAGATGCTTTGCCATTGCCTTTAACAAGTCCTTGTCCAAGAGAATTGATATCATTCCTCAGTGGATGGACCACTGCGGGTGTTTTAGCAGGATCGCCAAAGAAGTGAAATTAAATGTTAACGCACATTTTGTGCAGCTCTCAGTAAGAAGTGGGACATTGAGTCAATCCTTCAGTAGCGCAGCAATAACAATTTCCCAGGCCCTATCTATCTTTCGCAGAGCAAATCCCTGCTTATCAGTAATAGTGATGCAATTTTTCTATTAAAGGCTCAGTTATGAAGCATCATCTGGAATGTATAATTCATGTGTTGTCAAAGAACTGAACTATCTAACTTTAGTTCATTGATGACATATCATTGTATTAAATTCCTGTTTGTGCTATTCAACATTTATTTTAAATGAACAATGACTGCATTAAAATTGTGCAGACAGATATACAAAGCAAATGCATTAATCAATGCAGTAAAAATGTCACACAGAGGAAGCAAATCTCATGAAATGTAAGTCTGTGTCTGCAAAAGTCATTGTGAGTATTTGCTTTACAGCTTTACAGTAGCTCGAGAAGTGATGTCTCCCACAATTCAATCTTAAGTGTGCATGGCCAGGCATTTCCAGAATGCAGAAATGGGATGTATTAAATACATTTGTTTCATTTTCATACCTGCAAAATATTCTGATACCTGCAACACAAAAGGAAATTGCCGGAGGAACTCAGCAGGCCTGGGAGGATCTATGGAGAGAAAACAGAGTTAATGTTTCGAGTCTATTGACTCTTGTTCAGAGCTCAGAGAAGGGTCATCGGACTTGAAACGTTAACTCTGTTTCTCGCTCCACAGATGCTTCCAGACCTGTTGAGTTTCTCCAGCAATTTCTGTTTTTGTTTCAGATTTTCAGCACCCACAATTTTTTGTTTTAGTCTGATATCTGCAATTTCTGGATATATCTAATTTAGTGGGAATTTAGATCTTTGAGCACTTGATAACATTAGGCTGTGTCTATAATCAAAAGTAAGTTGGTTTCATTAATGTGTCTTATGGGGGTCAAGGGTTACGGGGAGAAAGCAGGAGAATGGGGTTGAGGAACTTATCAGCCATGATTGAATGGCGGAGCAGACTTGAAGGGCCGAATGGCCTAATTTCTGCTCCTATGTCTTATGGTCTTATGGTGTCTGTCGAACATGGCAAAAACATTAAAACTGGTGGCATTTTTTCTAGAAAATCTCCATAATGTCAATATTCCTGCCAGCTCAATATTTTGTTACCATTTTGTAATTGGGCCCTGTTATTGGTAGTGTGACTTTCTGTTTATTATAAAGAGTGGTTGATGTTGCCTGGAGCAAAGGTGACAGACTAACAGAATGCTGTTTCTGTGCTTTTTGTCCATGGCTGTTGTGAATATTTCAATGAAATCCTGAAATCCTGCTGCGAGCCCCGAATATTGCACTATAAATCCTAGGGGAATAACATGAATGGTTCATCTGCTTACACAATTTTCCAACGAGTTTGGACAATCTGATAGCATGATGTTATACTGGATGAAAATGATGCTAGCTTGAATGGAGGAGAATGGAAGAAACCTCCCAGCAGCAGAGTGCTGGTGAATTGAAAAAGAAGAGGGAATAAAGTGTGGGTATGAACTGGGATTGCGGAATACGATAGAGAAGAAGTCCTGCAGAATTTCCCTGATCAACTGTAGTAACACTGGTTGAAGAACTGCAAAAAATGCAATAAAGTACGGTTATCTAATGAATTTTTCATTCAAATTGCAGCTGTCAAGCAGGTGAAGCTGTGGTAATTCAATCCCAGTGTTCTGGAGGGCTAGACTAACAAATTTGGTTCAATGTTTTGAGGAGGCGGCCACGTGTGTTACTGAGGGTAGGACAGTTGATGGATTTCAATGAGGCCTTTGACGAAGTCCCACACAACAAACTGATAAAGAAAGTAAAAGCTTATGAGATCCAGGGTAACTTCGCAAATTAGATCGAAAATTGGCTTAGTGGTAGGGGACAGAGGGTGATCTTAGAAGGCTGTTTATCTGACTGGAACCCAGTGTGCAATGGCGTACCACAGGAATCAGTGGTGAGTCTCTTCTTGTTTGCGATTCATAAATCATGTAGATGACAATGTGGGACAGACGGTGATCAAGTTTACATCTGAGACAAAGGTTGGCCAGACAGTTCACCATGAGGAGTAGGAAGGCTTCAGCAGGATTTAAGTGGATTTGTCAGATTGGCAGATCAATAGCAGATGGGATTTAGCCCTAGTAAAGGTGAAGTGATGCACTTTGGAAGGAGGAACAATACAAAGGAGTACTCAGTGAATGATCTTGCAAGGAGACAACGGCCTAATGGTATTATTGCTGGATAATGATCTGGAGACCTGGGTTTGAATCCTGCCATGGCATATGGTGACATTTAAATTCAATAAGTATCTGGAATCAAGAATCTAATGATGATCATGAATCTAATGATGATCATGAATCTATTGTCAATTGTTAGGGGAAAATCCCATCTGGTTCACTAATGTCCTTTAGGGAAGGAAACTGCCATCCTTGCCTGGTTTGGTCGACATATGACTCCAGACCCACAGCAATGTGATTGACTCTTAACTGCCTGCTAGGTAATTAAAGATGGGCAATAAATGCTGCCAAGCCAGTGACACCCTCATCCTGTGAATGAATAAAGGAAAAAAAAAATTGACAAGAGTTTGTTCATGATTAAATATTGATGGTTGAAAGAGGTATATGGGGATATGTGGAATTAATAGCTACTGAACATGCACATAAACTATGTTTCAGTAACCTTTGTAGGATTCTAGAAGATGCCTTCTTTTACAATCCCTGATATACAGTTATATTTAATAAAGCATGTTAATGTTCACTCACCTGAGTGTAGTTCTGATCTTACCACAATTATTTAAAACAGAGGCAGGTCTTCAGTTAGATGCTCCCTTGAGCTTTTTTGTGACAGTTTTTTTTAAGCAGATGGTGAACTTCTGCTCGTTTCTAACTTGGTGTATGGAAATTTTCCTTTTCTCCTGGTAAAATTACTCTATTTTCAGGATGGCTATGAAAGATTTTCCTGCAGTCAACATCAATTCCTTGTTATCCAGCAATTTGCTACATCACTTCTACTTCATTGATATTCCTATTAGCCTTAGCAATATTATTTTCTACGTGTGTGGAAGTGAACCCCTCATACCACTCTTTCTTAATTATCCCTTATTGTTTATTGTCTCTGGGTCTTTCTTTCATCTTTATATTGATTAATTAAAATGGTGATTGAAAATAAACTATCAAACTTTAGTCTGTCTGCCGAGTTAGTGTGGCTGGCAAACTGAAGCTGGGTATAAAATCGGTGTTGTGTGTCAACTGTTTAATGATTATTTATAAGAATGCCCTAGGAGAACAATAATGATGGAAAGTGCTGGAGAAACCCAGAAGCTCTGGCAGTATCTGTGGATAGAGAACAGAGTTAACATTTCAAGTCCGGTGACCCTTCTTCAGAACTCAGGAGATAGCAAGACCTGCAGATGCTGGAAGTCAGGGTTGATACAGTGTGGAGCTGGAGGAACACAGCAGGTCAGGCAGCATCAGAGAAGCAGGAAAGTTTGGGACCCTTCATTAGGACTGGGAAGGAGGTAGGGAGCTCAGGAATAAATCAAGGGAGGAGTGGGGGCTTGGGGAAGGTAAGGTGGGATGATGTTAGGTGGATACAGGTAGGGGGTTGCGGAAATTAGTCAGTGGGAAGGCTGGGGCAGAAGGTGAGAAGGAAGATGGTCAGGTTGTATCAGGTCAAAGAGGTGGGAATGAGAGGGAGGGCTAGACGCAGGATGAGGCCAGGGGTGGGGAGAATTTGAAGCTGGTGAATTCTATGCTGAGGTCATTGGGCAGTAAGCAAATCCTCTTCAGAACGCTGTAGGGTTAACCCTGCTTTCTTTCCACAGATGCTAGCAGACCTGTTGAATTTCTCCAGCAAATTTGTTTTTGTTTCAGATTTCTGGCATCCATAGTTCTTGATTTTATTTTTGGGAAAAAAACAACTGTTGTATTTAAAAGATAATAAAACTGAACAGTACCAGTTTATTCATTGTCATGAAGACTAATAATGCCAAATGCATCAGAAGACCCATTAAGAATGAGTGAGTGGAATAAATCTTGAGGAATTTCATTGGAGCTAAAATCCTATGAATCTGGACTGATTATTCACACTTTGTCAGTAGTCGTAGAGGCACTCTAGCAGATCATGGGGTTAAATTTGCAAATACCTAGTTCATTGTTAGATGAGCTTCCCAGGAAAATGTTGTAAAAGGGCAAATCATTATATCAGCACCACATTCCATTGAACTTCTCGCAGTACAGCTCACATGAAACACCATTTAATCACTTGCAGAGATAGTTCATAGCTGTTTGTTAGAAATTAAACTTAAAAATAAACAAGCAGGTTTAAAAACATTTTTCCAGCTCCAGACCACTGCTCCTTATTTGTTCTGATTCAGATATTTAATTACATTTCAGGACAGAACTGTAATAACAAAACTTTATCAAGAAGGTAAATAAAAATTTAAGGAAGAAAAATGTTTCATGACAACAATAATAAACATTTACTTAAGAATTTTGTCACTGTAAAAAGAAATCTCTCAGGGAGTTTTCATTGAATCCCTACAGTGTGGAAACTGGCCCTTAGGCCTAACAAATCCTCACTGACCCTTGGAGCATCCCACCCAGGCCCATCTACCTTTAACCCATGAACACTACAGGCTATTTAGCATGGCCAATCCACCTAGCCTGCACATCTTTGACTGTGGGAGGAAACCCATGCAGACTCAGGGAGAACGTGCAAACTCTGCATGGACAGTTGCCTGAGGCTGGAATTGAACTTAGGTCCCTGGTGTTGTGAGGCTGCAGTGCTAACCACTGAGCCACCCCCAGAGGAGTAAAAGCACCCAGCAGAGAAATAAAAACACAGAACAAATGGGTGACAGACCTTCATAAGTTTTTGCAGATCTCTCAGCAGCTCAGTAGAATCAGAATCAGATAGTAGAGAAAGATGCCATTCAGCCCATTATTATGGCCCATGATATCTCTTTGAAGGAGATTTCCAATTAGTTTCTTTCTCCTCCTCTTTCCCTTGCAAATCTTTCCTTTTCAAGTAAAAGATAATTTACAGATTTTCCAAAATAAAAGGTGGCCAAGTCGGAAGGGGAGTGAAAACTCGGCTGTGGAAAAGAATTGCTTAAAAGTGTTTGAAAGAGGAATAGAATTTTTTTGATGGAATCTCCAGGTTGCAGAAAGACTGACCACTGATGGTAGACTACAGTGTAACTGGAAGTATTTCAGAGACACCCCTGGCAATTACAGTAAGATGTTATAGGAGTTCTGCAGGAACAGAATATTCAGCAGAAACAGCCAGTGGAGAATTGCCAAGTAGTCAAATAGTGTTGTACAAAGTCCTTATTGTAGGGTTGATCACTGGAGAGCCCATCAGGTATGGACACAATGGCAACTTTCCCTTTAAAGAAGTGAGGGCTGCCAGCATACACAATCCCAGGATCTCGGAAATGTTACGATGCAGAAGGAAGCCATCTGGCCCAAAGTGCCTGTAGCAGTTCATTAACTGAGAATCATCACGTAGTGCCAATCTTCTGGTTTTTGCCACATGCCCCTTGCACATTACTTATGTTCAAATCATCATCCAATGGCTTCCTGAATGCCTCAATTGAACTTGCCTCAAACACTTTTCAAGGCAGTGCGATCTTTACCCTAACTAATTGCCGTGCGAAAAAGTCTCTCCTTGCTTCATCCTCGCTTCTTTTGCACATCACTTTAAGTTTTTGCCCTTTGTTCTTAATCATTTTATGAGCAGGAATATTTTCTCCCAATCTCCTCTACCTAACCCACTCAGGAATTTGAAAACCACTATCATATGTTCTCCTAGCCTTTGTCTCTCCAAGGATAAGAATCCCAACTTCTTCAATCTGTTCTCATTACTAAAGTTCCTTATCCCTGGATCCATTCTTGTAAACCACTTCTGCTTTCTCTCCAATATGTTTACATCTTTCCTATAATATGGCATCCAGATTGTACATAATATTCCAGTTGAGGTCTAACAAGTGTCTAAGGAGTTCAATATCACCTCCTTGTTCTTGTACTCAATGCCCCTGTTAACAAAGCTGAAGATATTGTATGCTTTACTTACTGCTCTCTCTAACTTTCCTGCCAGTTTCAATAATATGTGCACATATATACACAGGTCCCTCTGCTCCTGTAACCCCTGTTTTATATTGTCTTCCAATGTCCTTCATATCAAAATGAAATTGTCTCATATTTCTCTATATTAAAATTCTTTTACCATCTATCTGCTCACTCCACCAATTTCTCTATACCTTTTTGGAGTTCTCCACTGTCCTCCTCACAGTTTACAATTCTTCCAAGTTTTTGTCATCTGAAAGCTTTGCAATTGACCCTGCATACCAAAGTCTAGACTAGCAATATATATCAAGAAAAGCAAGAGTCATAATATTGACCTCTGTCAAACTCCACTGCAAACCCTCCTCCAGCCTGAAAAATATCCACTGACCATTACTGTCTGTTTCTTACGGCTCAGTCAATTCTGCATTCAGGTGGCTACTGACCCTTTTATTCCATAACCTATAATTTTTATTAAGCCTGTTGTGTAGCATCGTATCAAATGCCTTCTGAAAATGATCGTACAGTTTGACAAATAGGATCTGGTGAGAAAGTGCTGCAGTTTTATTATGGGGAAGCAGTATGATTCACCCAATATTTGGGGGGGTCATGCTAAACAGTTTGCAAAGCTGACCTAGAGGCTTTGGACTCTCTTGCTACTTCCCCCAGAGATTGGAATTCCTCATTTTGTGCACAGAGTAAGCTTTTATGACCATTATTTTAGAACCTCAGTGCTACACCATTTTAATCACTGGGCAGAAAATTATGGCTGAAGATATCATTGCACTTAAGTGTCTTTACACTCCCTAGATTTTGAATTTGAGCGGAATGTCCTGCAATCCACCATCACAACTTTGACAGACATATGATGAGATCCAGTTTACCGATGCTGCTGGTGTTTATGTTACATCATTGGCAATGCTATGGTAGTACAGTGGTAGAATCTCTGCCTTCTGGGTTTATTATTCCTATCTTATCTTCTTATCTTCCTTCTTGCTTCAGAAGCATTGCAATGACTGAGATAATATGGTCGGTTGCCTATCGAACAGACCTCCACCTGTACCCCAAAAATTCAGAACCATACTTTCCTACCAGTATACCCATCAATGCAATGTTGTGTAGCATTTGTAAATAAACATTATTCCTTCAACACTGAGCTCATCCTGTATGTGGTTGAGATGGAGATACTATTGCTGCATGAATAGATAGGCATCTGAAAATATGACTCAAAGAAGGTTGAACTGGAAAGCCCCAAACAGCAGTGGAGATCTCGATGTGTGATTCACTCATGTGCACTCAGTGTAATTCAGACAGCACAACTTCTCAACAAAAAAACCCCGAAAAACTGTGAATGATGGAAATCCAACAAAAACAGAAATTGCTCAGAAAACTCAGCAGGTCTTACAGCATTTATGGAGAGAAATCAGACTTAAAGTTTCAGGCCCAGTGACCCTTCTGCAGAACTAAACATTCTGCCAGGCTGGTTCTAGATTTTCTCACAAGAGGAAACATCCTCTCAGCATCTACAAGCCCCTTTAGAACAGAATATGATTCAAAAGCTCATGTCTCATCCCTCTAAATTCCAATGAGTATTAATGTTAACCTCCTTGGTGAAGGGCAGATATATCAAGCTTTGGTAATTACTGAGGTTCAGCTTGATGAATCAATCCCTGAGCAGCCTGTGTGTCTATTAACCCCTGCTAAGAACCATTCTTAACTCGCTCACCACACTTTCAACAGCTTGTCCAACTATGTATGCTCTTTGTTCATTTTTCCAGTAACCCTCCATTACAAGGAGAGGGCTTGTTGGTGCAACCAAGTCTGGGAACATCTGGTTTATGCAGAAGTCTCTAAAGTAGTAAGCAGAACTTCTGCTGCTGTAGACTTTTAAGGCTGCTCTGGAAAGCACTGTAGATATGTAGAATTGTATAGCAGCCAGAATAAATCAACCAGTGTCTTATAAATAAGCACTTGACAATCTGTTTTATTGGTTGAAGTCTTAAGAGTGTTCTACTGTTTCCTTTTCATTTGGCATTGGGATGTGGCTGTTGCTGGCTGGGCCAACATTCAATGCCCATCCCTTACTGTCCTTTGGGCATAACAGTACAAGACTAGTAGAGGGCGTTGACTAACAACTGGGGCTCAAAAAAATGGCATCAAATTACCAATCAGCTTTGCACATTGATTGACAGTACGATGTGTCCACTGTGCAAGGATGTGACCATCATCAAGTTACACTTTTACCAACCTGCTGTTTGGTGTCATTCCTGTCAGAATCTTGAAGTCCAAAATTGGGCATGTCTCAAGCTAAGCTTTGATTTCCCAAATTAATTTTGATGCCCAAAATGGGCTGGAATGGAAGTTTTGTATTTTATGGTTCCCTAATCAGGCTGAAATCATTTTTTTTGTTTATAAGGGGCAAACACTCTGGTGAATGGAGTCAGACCTGACACATAGGAAGATGGCCATGGTTGTGGGAGTTCAATCATCTCAGCTGCAGGGCATCTCTGCAGGAGTTCCTCGGGGCAGTGTCCTAGGCCCAACCGTATTCAGCTGCTTCATCAATGACCTTCCCTCCATCATGAGGTCAGAAGTGGGGATGTTCACCAATGATTGCACAATGTTCAGCACCATTCGTGACTCCTCAGATACTGAAGCAGTCCATGTTCACAAGCAACAAGATCTGGACAATATCCAGGCTTTGGGTGACAAGTGGCAAGTGACATTCGCGCCACATAAATGGCAGGCTATGACTGTCACTAACAAGAGACAATCTAACCACCGTCCCTTGACATTCAATGGTGTTACCATCACTGAATCCCCCACTATCAACATCCTGGGAGTTACCACTGACCAGAAACTCAACTGGACTCATCACATTAACACAGTGGCTACAAGACCAGGCCAGGAACTGGGAATACTGCGGTGAGTAACTCACTTCCTGATTCCTCAAAGCCTGTTAACCATCTACAAGGCACAAGTGAGGAGTGTGATGGAATACTCCCCACTTGCCTGGATGAGTGCAGCCCCAACAACACTCAAGAAGCTTGACACCATCCAGGACAAAGTGCTCGATTGGTACTACATCCACAAGCATCCACTCCCTCCATCACCGACGCTCAGTAGCAACAGTGTGCACTATCTACAAGATGCACTGCAGAAATTCACCAAAGATCCTCAGACAACACCTTCCAAACTCACAACCACTTCCATCTAGAAGAACAAAGGCATCAGATATATGGGAACACCACCATCTCCAAGTTCCCCTCCAAGTCACTCGCTATCCTGCCTTGGAAATATATCGCTATTCCTTCACTGTCACTGGGTCAAAACCCTGGAGTTCCCTCCCTAATGGCATTGCAGGTCAACCTACAGCAGGAGGACTGCAGTGGTTCAAGAAGGCAGCTCACCACCACCTTCTCAAGGGCAACTAGGGACGGGCAAGAAATGTTAGCCAGCCAGTGACGCCCACATCCCACAAATGAATAGAAAAAAAATCTCACTATCTCTGTCACGATGCAAGGTGGCTCTGCGCAAGTGTGGGTATGTTGGTACAAATACACAGGACAAGGTAGATGTACTAGTGAAGTTTTACTGTGCATTGATCCTGCGTATTTCTCTCACACACTGTATCAACGTTGCTGTGGCACTGTTTGAGAAAATCGAAAAAAATTTCCGGCACCATTGTTACATTAGTTCCACTGGAAACTGAATGCGCTGGGAAAGCTGCATCTATCAGACTCCCAGTGAATAATTTATGCAGTTTAAATGTAGTAAAAGCACATGAACACAAAACATTTTCATGCCTTTTGTGATGGATATTGGCAAAGAGGTGAAGGATGATTCTACAATGTTTGTTTAATTGTTTATGAGAAACATGCACTCACCAGACAGTAACTATATATTAGGCAATGTGGGGCTGGCAATATTTTTTTTTCTTTGTTGTTAGTTAATGGGAGTTAACATAGAAACATAGAAGATAGGAGCAGGGGTGGCCATTCGGCCCTTAGAGCCTGCTCAGCCATTCTTCACGATCATGGCTGATCATCGAACTCAATAACCTAATCCTGCTTTCTCCCCATAACCTTTGATCCCACCTGTATAAGTACTCTACTGCTAAAACCCAAACAGTGTTTCATTTGGATTCCCTAACTTTATATGCAGCCAGGTTAAAAATGGCAATGCCGGTCACTGGGAATTAAGAGAAAAGAACATTGCTTAAAACACTGTAGTGATTTAAAGGCGGATATGTATTTCAGAAAAGCAGGTGCCAGAATGTCTGTAGGCACATCATCAGAAAAAGCTTACTGATTTTCAGATGCATTAATGGAAGTTTTACTGATTGAAATAAGGGTTAGGAAGGAACGTCTATTGATGACTGAGCAGGATATCTCACAAGAGGTTGAATGTGGAGAAGATGCTGAAACAGTCATTGCAAATTCCACCAGCCCTAATGGTTCAGTGGCTTCACAAGATGGCCCATATATGTTGAAGCATTGTTCTTAATTTATGTTTTGGGTTTCACACACTCCCTTAGCTCTTAGGCTTTTCCTATGTCATTATTTGATTGTCCAGGGAAATGAACTATGCAAAGAATATTAATGGAAACAATAAGGTAGTGACTCATATTACCTCCAGACACTCTCAATTGCCTCAGGCATTCTGTTAATCATGAGGTGCAGTTGATCAATGGCACAACGCATTTGCAGGTCTTGTCACCATGGAATAACACATTCATGTGAGTTAAAGAGGTTTCACACTTGTATAATGGGAAATTAATACGAAAATGAATGATAACAAATGCATATTAAGTAAGTCATATGCTAATCGAGTCTCGAAGGAGACATTATTAAACAAATTATTAAACATGTTACTAGACTTATTAAACAATCTGTAAAAGGGGGATAATCTGTATAAAATAAATAAGATCTCTTGGAAACTCTATACACTTACAGGAAGAAATCCTTACTTCTGTGCTCAAATCCCTTACATGAAAGGTCACATATCATTTGCCTTCCTAATTCTTTCCATTTTAGAACACATTTTCCCCCTCTAACTGTGATAGGCTTCTCCATTCCTCTGGCATGCCCTCTGTCCATTTCTAACTTTCCCAGTGACTGCTGGCCCCTTCACTATCTTTCGCACTCTCCTGCTGTTGTCCCTGAGCCCACTTCTATCCCAATGCCCACCTTGTTATTTTCAGCTGCTTATTCAGTTCATGTGCTATTTCTCCCACCCATTGCACCTAACTGCCTCGTAATGTTTTCAAGCCTAGATATTTCCAGTTCTCATCCTTCCTTGTCCCCTTTGCACCAGTCACTGTGACTTGTCTCTCTACATCCCAGCGCGGTCCCTCCATTTGCCAGGATCCTTCTAGTGTCGCTGACAACCCTATGGTTTAAGTTGCATTTCCTCAAATTTCTTTCCACCTAACCCATATTTCTGTGAACCTTTTCTAAAAGAGACCCCTTTTCAGCGGTGGCTGGAGATTTTAAACAGAGGTTGAGAAATGTTCTTGAAGTTGGAACCCAGTGAGGAATGGAAGGAGGTGGAAAACAAAATCTCCACCCCCTCTTGCTCATCAAGTTTGGTGTTTCACCCATATATGAATATGCAATGTGTTGAAAAATAAATTCTCATTTGATAAAAACTGACCTGGCCTAGAGCAGATGTGCCTTGTCTATCCCAGTCCAACACCGGCACCTCCACATCTTCCCATTTTTTATCCCCCATTCATGCTTCATCGCAAAAGAGCTAGATTCTGCCTGGGGTTTCTGGTCCTTTCAACACCACAAAAAGAAGGTGCTTGGCAGTTCACCACGGTGAGACAGTTTGCAGAGATTAGATTGACCGCAAGCATCCAACAACTCGAAGGGAGCCTTCCCTCATAGCCCTTACCCAACCTCGTCTCAGTCAGATAACCTCTGCTACAGAAAGAGATGAGGAGATCAAGTAATGATGGATGACAAAACACAATAGCTATAGATAGGACATCCAAATTTGTTGACAACTTTTAATTAAAAATGTTTTAAATGTGGAAGAAAAGGCCTTTGCTGCTATCTTCACCATTATTTTCATCAGTCTTTGAAAATTGTAAGCTATTTTTGTTATATTATATGACAATAATGTTGAAGACTCTCACCGGAATATGCTCCAGGATTCCGTCATATTTATCCAGGAAGTCAAAATGAAATTTCATAAAGATTATAGTCAACTGTAACTTGATATTTTTGTACTGGCGTGGGACTTATTTGTAGTTTGTTTCCAACCTTTTCATTGCTTTCCATATTTTGCTGTTCACACCAACAGCACAGCTTCATTAATGCAGCTCATCGTCATTTACCAAGGAGAGCACTGGCCTCATATCTGCTTCAGATTGGTTGTCCCCAGTGGTAAACTAAGGTTTAAATACGTAGCTGACATTAAGTCAATGAACTTACCATCACAGAACAATCAATCACAGAAAAGAAAGCGAGGGAAGGAGAAGAGGGAATTCATTTTACATTTAGTGTTATTTGCAAGCCTTGCAGATGTCCAATCACTGTGACAAGGAACTACAAGGCTATTTCTCCCACTCCTACTTCAGAAAGGAAGAGCAGGAAATTAAAGCTTGCTTGATCCCAGGAGTTGTGACAACATCAGGCTGGGGGTCAGTGTGCGCGCTAAATCACAGAATTATATTGGTGCCACAGGAAGTCATTTGGCACATCATCTGCATGTTCTGCTCCAATACAAGAGCTGTTCACTTATACCTCTGCTGGAATTCTGGGGCTGCCATAATTTTCTTCCCTTCCCTAGGTATCTGGGTCCCAGGTCTGTGTTAGCATCAGTGTTAATTTTAAATGTAAAACATGTCATTGGGCAAGCGGTGTATTTGGAGCCCAATCAGCCGTTCCAGGGAAGCGTTTTGAAAAGGCAAGTGGCAGCCATGACTGGACTTGCCAGTCACTGAGGACATCACACAAGTGGGTGTTCAAACTGGCACAGGTACAGGTAGGCACCAGATGGAAGTACCAGGATCTACTGATACCTCTCCAAAGGCATTTGCGGGAGTCATTCTGAATTGGAGACCAGTGCCTGGATAGATGCAGCCTCCTACCACACTGGTACTCTGTGATTTGCAGCTAGTTAGCTCATGGCTGTAGACATGAAGTCATCTCCATGGCCCCTTTTGTAGCCCCTCCTCTTGTTCCTCTGGCCCCCTCTTGACCAGGAGACTGCATCGGTTAAAGCTCTCCTCACTGCTCCGTCGAGTCTCTGACTAGCTGCTTCCCATTTCCAGTATTTATGTGGACAATTCTGCGTTTATTAAAGTTTCCTCTGCAAATATCTGAAAATGCCAGCAATCTGACACCACTCTCAGGACTGCCATCTCTCGCTGATGAGAAAAACAGGTCTTACAGCACTAGCAATGCCAACTGAGTGTCACTGGTTGTGCAGTTAACTTAATTCTTCCTCGTTTAAATGATTGAAGCAGTGTATCCTTTTAGTCTTGACAGTTCCCCACTATGTACAGACCAGTTCCATTATGATGTGCTCCAAATACTGCTTGGTCCCTGAGTCTGCACTTTGAACATTCACAATTGCTCGCCAGAAACCTTTTACTGAGTTCAATGAGCACTCTGCTGGACTTGCACTGGTTTCTGAATCTCGCTATCCCTTTAGAATTGCATCCAACTTTGTGGGTGATGTAACCCAGTACCGCTCACAAGAAACACAATTTTCAAATTGGGCCCTCATTCATTCACATCTTTCCAGTATTTACAAATAAAGTACATGTTATAAAAGTAATTGTGGTTGCTGGGCATAAAGGATAGCATGTCATAAAATAATTAGAGTCATAGAGCCATACAGTGCAAAACAGACCCTTCAACCCAACTCATCCATGCCAATCAGGTTCCCTAAATTGAACTAGTCCCATTTGCCTGCATTTGGCCTTTATCCCTATAGACATTTCCAATCCATGTATCTGTCCAAATGTCCACAGGTGAAATCACACTTGGTCCTGAGATGTGCAATAAAATCTCTCACTAGGTTTGTTAGAAAATATCTATTGCTTATTTTGCAATTCAAAATTGGGTAAACATATAATTTCTTCCCAGGATTATGCAAACATTGCAAAAAGATGCACAAATTATAAAGTTTATGTCAGTAATAACTGAATGCTCATGTATTTCAATGTAATTTGATAGAGATTTTAAAGAGGTGACTAAGAAGATAGATGAAGGCAGAGAGGTAGACATTGTCTACCTGGACTTTAGCCAGGCCTTCAACAAGGTACAACATGGCAGACTGACTAGTAAGGTTAGATCACATGGGATCCAGAGAGAATTAGCTAATTGGATACAAAATTAGCATGATGGTAGGAGACAGAGGATGGTGTTAGAGGGTTGTTGTCCAGATTGGAGACTTGTGACCAGAGGCGTGCTGCAAGCATTGGTGCTAGGTCCACTGTTATTCGTCATTTATATAAATGATTGGGATGAGATGATAGGAGGCATGGTTAGTAAGTTTGTGGAAGCTACCAAAATTGGTGGCATTGTGGACAGTGAAGAAGCTAACCTAAGAATACAGCAAGATCTTGATCAACTGGGCCAATGAGCTGAGGAATGGTAGATGGCATTTAATTTAGGTAATTGCAAGGTGCTTCATTTTGGTAAGATAAACTAACGCAGAACTTATACTGCTCATGGTAGGCCCTGGGGAGTGTTGTTAAATAGATAGACCTGGGGCTGCAGGTACACGGCTGCTTGGAAGTGGCATCATAGGTAGACAGGGTGGAGAAGAAGGCATTTGGCTCACTTGCCTTCATCAGCCAAAACAGTGAGGTACAGGAGTTGGGATGTAATGTTATGGCTGTACAAGGCATTGTTCAGGTCACATTTGGAGTACTACATACAATTCTGGTCTCCCTACTAAAGGAAGGATGTTATTAAACTGGAAAGGGTGCAAATAAAGATTTACAAGGGTGTTGCCTGGATTGGAAGTTTGAGCTACAAGGAAAGACTGAATAAGCTGGGTTTTTTTCCTTAGAGTATAAGAGGCTGAGGGGTGACCTTATAGAGGTTAATAGTATCATGAGGGGCATAGATAAGGTAAATTGCCAAAGTCTTTTTCCCAGAGCAACCACCGATCTCACCTGAAGGAGCTATCTCCACAGCTTTCTCCAGAAGGGGGATCTGAAAGAGCTATCTCCCCTAGAGCCATCTGCACCGCTATCTCCGGAAGGGGGATCCTGACAGCAATTTCAAAAACTACCAACACAGGCCTGCTCCGTACCAGGGGAACCAACAGCAACCGACCACGACCAACAGACATGAGAATCGACAACCTCCAAAAACCACTGACTTGACTGACACCACAAGGTCTCAGGCACATCCTGAGGTGGAAACTGGCTCGCAAAAACTGCCAGAAAGTAAGGAAAACCATTTCTCACCTGATAAATCCAAAACATGTCCGACTGCATCAGCGGGCTCAACCCAGACCGAAGGCCTATGCTGTCTGAAGTGTTCATTGAGGCACCAGATACAGCAAGCGGGAATGGCCAGCTGTACTTCAAAATTGTGTTATTCCCCAGTGGTGATCTTAAACTCCTGAGACCCCAAAATATCTAACCTAGCTGGCAGGGAAGAGAAGATAGGTGGCGACAGTGCAGGGGTACCCAAGGGTAGGAAACCTGATTAAAGTTTCTGAGATTAAAATTGCTGTTCAGCTTCTAATGGTATTTAATCTGTGTTTAATTTGATAGTATACCTAATTACTCTCTTCTGTAAAATCGTGTTAATTTCACCGTTTTTTATACTTGCTTTTTATTTCATGTGTTATACTTATCTTTTGTATTTAATATATGCAGGGATTCTTTTACTCTGAAAAGCCTGTGTACTGCCTTCTTCATTTCACATTCCTAAGTAAGTCCAGAGTCAGAACCAGGGATCTGGGGGTGATTTGAACCACCTAAAAATCTGTAAATTACTCACCGCAAACCTGAACCCTACAAAGAACTAGTTCTGAAGGAGTGTCACGGGCCTCAAAACATTAACTCTGTTTCTCTCTCTACTGATGCTTCCAGACGTGCTGAGTTTCTCCAGCAATTTCTGTTTTCCTTTGTTTCAGACCGCCAGTGTCGTGATTTGTTGTTTTTTAATCTCTGGATCAGTAGTCTTGCAATAACACAACCAGGCCATCTCGTTCCAATAGATATGAGAAAATAGGTGTGAAATCTGATTATGTAGTGTCCTAATATTAGGTCAGTTGGCTTAATAAACTCCCCCTCTTGATGTTCTATTTGCAACATGCCCATTTGGCCTATAACAGCATCATTTTGTTTGTACATTTTTTTACACCAAGCTTCAATCCATATTGCAATTAAAAATGTCCTTGAAGTAAACCATTATAGTCAAGAACTGGAAGCACCAGTGGAAAATGTTCATCTCCTTATAAAGTGTATTTTTTGTGCTGAAAATATTGTCTAGTTTATACAATTATAACTTTTGAGTACTCATAGATTGATCTTTCCAATATTTATCGACTAGTGAGATTGGCTCCAGAGTTTGAAAAGGACAGTGGGTCATACTGCAGTTATCTGTAATACATCTACATTCTTACTCCAAACGGAAATCAAAGACCAAATTTCAAATACAATAGCCATTTCTGTACAGCAAACTGTGTGCACAATGTTCACCTATTTAACATGTAGGCTGGTTTTCTGTCACTGGTGATCCCTATATGACAGAGTTAAAGATTACAGCCTGCACTTGGCTTAGCAAAAGGTAATGAAAGACTTTACTTGAAAATTGAAAATCATATGCTGAGGTTTTGAAGGTCTCTGAAATTTAAGTCATCAATTCATACTGTAAGGAGCTGTATCAGTTCCTGATCAGGTTTCTAGGTGGACAGCTTCATCATACTGTTCAAAGATACTCAGGAGTTCTCTCTGAAAATTTCCTGCACAGCTGACTGTGGAAATTTAAAATTGTGAAGCGGTCTTTACAAAATGAATGGCACAATACCTATTTTACACTCTCTCTGTAATTTCTCATGGTCCACATGGGACTGTAGTTATCTCTCTTTCTTAGAGAGAGAGAGTGAAAGATGGAGAGAGAGAGAGAGAGAGAGAGAGAGAAGGAAAGAGAGAGAACTGGCTGGGGCACCACTCTGGATCAAACATGGTTGACCAGGAATCTCTGCCTGCCATGGGCAAATTGAAAGAATTAGTGGCTCAACGGCAGCATCTTGAATACTCTGTTGGTGGTCAACTGGACCTGGAGCTTCTGGTGCTATTCACTGAATCACAAGACCTTCCCCAATGTTATAATTTTAGAGAGAAAACATAGTGCAAAGCATGCATCTTTCAGAATCACTAATAGTGATTTCAAACCTTAAATGAAGATTTGTGAAGAGTATCTTGTTTAGGGAATTCCTTTCTCTTTCATTCTTCAGAAGGTTATTTATCACTTTCAATAGACAATTTTAATATTGAATCACAAGCTTACTTTTATTTTGTTTGGACCTTTAGAAGTTATAATAATGAAAAATAAATTGGGTTTAGGAAAATTAGATCCCACTTGATACTGTGGATAAAGAATCTATTTGAATGGGTGCCTCAGGCAATTTCACCATTTCTATGAATGAAAATTAGTTTTTACTAAGCTGAAAACTGCCCAGTTATTAATGAAATTTGTAATATCAGGACAGCTATGAAGTCATACATTCATAGACTCATATAGCATGGAAACAGACCCTTCGTTCCAATCAGTCCTTGCCGAACAAAACCCGAAACTAAACTAGTCCCACCTGCCTGCTCCTGATCCCTCCAAACCTTTCCTATTCGTATATCCATCCAAATGTCTTTTAAACATTGTAACTGTACCTGCATCCATCACTTCCCCAGGAAGTTCATTCCACACACAAACCACCTTCAGGGTAAAAATTTTGCCTCTTACGTCTTTTCTAAATCTCTTTCCTCTCACCTTAAACATGTACCCCCTAGTCTTGAAATCCCCAAAAAAGCCTTTTGATTTACTAAATGGGGCTGCATGATGGCTCAGTGGTTAGCACTGCTGCCTCATAGTACCAGAGACCTGAGTTCGATTCCAGCCTTGGGTGACTGTCTGTGTGGAGTTTGTACATTCTCCCCATGTCTGTGTGGGTTTCCTCCCACAGTCCATACCCATTGAACACATTTTTGTATCTGACCCATGGCTCTTTTTAGCTGTAAATATGACTGAGGTTCCTCTGTTCATTATTCTTGCTGCCTTTCCCAAACATATTTGAGTCCATTTTATCATTTGCCTTTTCATGAGAGATAGGCATCATTGGCAAGAATAACATTGATTGTCCAAATCTAAATCCCCTTGAACCGATTGGTTTGTTAAATTACTCAGAGCAAACCACATTGCAAGAGGTTTGAAATCACATGGAGACCAAATTGAGTCAGAATGTAACCATAGGATCCCTAGAGTGTGGAAGCAGGCCATTGAGTTCGCACTGATGAGCATCCTATCCAGATCCACCCCCTATCCCTGTAATCCTGCGGTTAATCTACCTAATGTACACTTCATGGACACTAGGGGTAATTTAGCATGGCTCATCCACCTAATCTGCACATCTTTGGACTCTGGGTAGAAACAACAGCACCTGAAGAAAACCCATTCAGATATGGGGAGAATGTGCAAACTCCATACAGATAGTCACCCAAGGCCAGAATCGAACTCAGGTCCCTGGTGCTGTGAGGCAGCAGTGTTAATCACTGAGCCACTGTGCGTCTCCATTTAGTAAGCCAAAAGACTTCTTAGAACAATTGATGATAGTATGTCACGACTGCCCTTACTGACAGTAGCTTTTAACTCCAGCCTTATTAATATAATTTAAGTTCCACTAGCTGCCATGGTATCAGTACATTAGTCTCTGTTTCCAGAGCATTAGTCTGGCATTTGGATTCTGAGCCTAATGATGTTACCACTGTACCAACATCTTCTTAAATTCCTTGGTGTGTTATAATGAATAGGTTAAAGCTTTAGTTAAAGGTGATCATGGTGAAATTTGATGAATGGGTTAACCAATGTGTTAAAAATAAAATATGGAGTATTGTGAGTCTTAAGCTAGCAGTAGACATAAAATATGTGTGTATGTACACATATAATCACACATACGATAAAAAGTGTGGATGTTTAGCAGAAGGCATTGAGAATTTCTCTTGTTTGCAATATGCAACTTCCTAGATGGAAATTTTGGGGAGTTTTATGTTGCAAAACACAGAACAAAAAATGTTTTAGTTCCATTTGTATTTTCCCAGGTCAGGCAAGTTCTTTGACATTTTACATTTTAGGATGAATGCTAACAGCCCACGCTCTTTGTGGATAGTAATTTCAAAAGATTTAAATTTCACAGCAACGTTCCCATTTTCTTTCTGTGCATTATTAGAACTAATTCTCTGACAATAAAGAGTCTCAGCAAGACTTCTTTATTAACTGCTGTTTCTTTCACAATATCTGTTAATCACTCCTGTTGACTCTGCTGGAACGGTTTTAATCTTCTGTGTTTTGTATGTCTCTTGCATGAACACAACTTTGTTCCAACCAAGCTTCAGTTCACCATCAAAATTCTTTCCATTCCCAATGCTGAAACTCAGTCTTCATAGCTTCGTATTCAGGGTTCTAACTGCCCTGAAGCTAAGAGATTTGAAAATGCTCAGACACAAAGCTGCTTGGTATGGTACAATGCAATGACTCTGCAGGCAATATGAATGTGGGATAATGCTAGTTAGATCAATGTTCAAAATAAAGACAGAAAGGATAGATGGTGCTACACACTAGTAATAGTCTAAAAACACCTTAGGCCTTTAACTCATGATTGCAATATAAATGACAATGCTCAAGATTTACAAAGATATTTATTTTGCTCATTAGCCCAGTCATTATAGTCTGCGTGCAATCCCACACAAACTTACTTGTCAGCATGTAGCCACATAATGATACAAGTTTCAACATTGTCTGGCAGCAAAACAATGTGACTTAGCGCAAACTAATTGCTGGTTGAGTGATAAGATATGTGCAAAATACAGAACAGAAATCACATCCTTCTTCCTCCTTACCTCCTTCTGGGGACTAACTGCAGCTTATGTACTTACTTAGTCGGCTGAGGCCTGCTCCACGATATGACCCATGCAACTGAACATTAATTCCAAAAGGACTGATAGATAATTGAAGCATTTCTCGAATTGGGCTCTGGGTGGTTCAGTTATGGTGCAGCCACTAGGCTCTGCTGAGGGAGGATCTATCTAGCTATTCGTTTTAGAGGATTAACCATGAATAAGTCTGAATGGGAACAGAAAGAACAAAAGGTAGTTTATTGTATTATAATAGTAGGCACAAGTTACATTGACAAAGCACAATTATTTAAGATTATCAAGAATCAGATCTGTCACTCCTGACTGCATGGGAATTTTGCAAAAGATTTCCTGATTTTGAACCCAAATACAATCTGTTAACAGCATTGCACATTAATGAAACTTCAGCAGTAACTCTTTCAGAATTATAGCCATACACATTTCCCCCTCAAGTTTTCTTAGTTATCCTGTGTAGCATTTATGTAGATATGTAAATAGCCCCTTTTATGTTTACCACTACCCCATCTCTCCTCAGGTCTCTGGCTTCAAACGTTCAGGTGGTCCGAAAGTTTCAAAATGTGTCCTGTTTGAAGGTGGAAGGTTGGTATGTCTTTGGCTTGAGAACATTAACTTTGATTTTCATCTTGACTGTGATTGATCTGCAAATAATTACTAACATGATGTTCCTCATGGAGTTCATTCCAGTCATGGGTTAGTGGACAGATTGCTGTATCACTCATTGACTCATTGAGGTTCCTCCGTACATGTCTTTCAGCAGCTTGGACTATATGTGTTTTCTGCTTGTCTATTGACTTTTGGATGACCATACCATTCCTGATGAGGTCCCCTATCCATACTTATTGCCCTTGGTGAAAGAGTGGCGGTTGTCATGCATGGTAATGCTTAATGTAGCGATTATCCTCCCAATAAGAATACTCTCTTTTTACAAACAATTTTATAGTTCCACAGACACATTTATGGAGTCAGTCTCTTTGGTAGAACAGGGAGTTGTGTCTTTGCTTTTCATACCAGCGTCAATTTCGATGGCAATAAGTCATACTGGAATAGAGTGGGCTGGTAACAGGTCTCTATAAAAGTCAACTTTTTTCTTCAAAAGGGATGTAACCATTTGAACTCTATACTCAGTCCTCCGTTTGACTGTGGATTTCTTGGTGAACTAGTCACTTGTTAAAAGTTGGAAGTGATCGCAGATTGGTTGAAAGGCACATTAGCACACTGTGGTCAGTTGTCCAAAGCAAGCCTATCTAGGACACCATGTATAGCGAACATTTCATGTAAAACCACAACTGTGTCTATGGAGATGCCCCTCTATCCACTATGAAAAATAGTTACTAGCGACAAGGTACGACCATCCATCAAACATGCCAAGATCGGTTTTCACTTATTCCCTTAGTCAGCTGGGGAAGGAAGTGGGGATTAGTGCATCTCTTTGCTCACATTTGTGAATAGAACAAGTTTCACAGTTAGCCACAAGGTCCTCAATTTCCTTTGAGATCCTAGGCCACCATACTGGACCAAACCCTGCCTCAGCACATGGTAATTCCCAAGTGACCCTGTTTAGAGTGTTATTCTGCAGTGAAGTTGGAATGAAAAAGCTTTCATGAAACACCAGAAAGTTGTCTATAATAGTGAAATACTGTCAATTCTTGAAGAAGTTCTTCATAGCCAGACTTTGGGCTTTGATCTGGCCAACTGTGCAATATAAAACTAATGAACAGGAACTCATTTTACGTCCTGTCTGATTTATCTGAGCTGGATGTGATTACTGGCCTCCATAGCCCAAGTACATGATTCAATTTCACCGACACTTTTCTTGTCAGTTGTAAGATTATTGAAAGCCTTCCAGAAAGCATGCCTACCATTGATTGTAGCTTCTCCTAAACATTTTTAGACCTGAAAGCTACCCTTATCAGGCAGAGTAAGAACTTCTGTATCAACAGAGGCACCCTTGCTTTCTCATCTAATAGTGAGACTAACGGGTTATGGTTTGTATTTGTGAGAACTTTAATGACAAGTATGTACTCTGAAAAGTTCTCAAATGTCCATGTGAGTGAGAGAACCTTCATCTATGACTGTGAAACAAGTCTCCACATCGGACAAAAGCCAGGAGATGTAATACACTGGTTTCTTCCGCCCATCTGATTGCACCTATGCCCAGGATTAAAACAGCTGCTGTTCTAACAGTTGAAAAGGATGGATTGTTGTAGGACATCTGTAGGCATCAGCATGTCCTTGAACTTTTGGAAAAGCCTCCTCTTGAAGCAGGTCCCATAACTATCCTTGTATCTTCCTGAGTAATTGTCTCATGAGTTCAGACATTGTTGCTAAATGAGGCAACTAAATGTGAATAGAACATCAGCTGGATTACGGTGCTGAGAAATCTTTGCAAGTCATGAATGGATTTGGAGTTGGGAAATGTCTGATAGTCTTGTTTTCTGTGGGTTTGGCCTTAACCCATCTTTGTCAATGCATCCCAAGAAGCAAAAGGATTCTTTGGAAGATTTATACCAAAGCCTGTAGGCATTTAGAAACAATATAGACCCTCTAATCGCATTCCTTGATTGTCTGCCTTGAATGTCATTCACAATGCATGTGAAACCTTTCAAAATTTGTAACATATTGGACATAATCTGGCAAACTTTTCTGTGGCCAAGGCAACCCAGAATGGCAGCCTATTAAGGCAATAATTCCAAAACGGACTAATAAAGGTAGTAAGAAGTCTCAACTCTTCATCTAATGGTGGAAACCACTGTTGGCAAAGATGTTGGAAAATATTCTATATTTAGGCAACTTGGTTGAATGCTCATCACCTGTACTCATTGGGTGGGCGATTTCTCTTTCTACCATTTTGCTGAGCTGTGTGAGGTCAGCGGACAATCTGATGGATCCTTTGAATTTAGATAGAGTGATATTTCCTGAAAAATGCACAGTTGGTTTTATCACCAGAGGAATGATTGAATGTTAGCCATTCCCTCAAGCTGTTGCCAGATTTGATGCATTAACTGATGTGGAATCTTTCTGTGTGAATGGATAGATAATGGCTTAGCATCCTTCCATAACAGGATGCTGTAATCAGTATTGAGCTTATTCAGTTTTTTGAAAACTCATTCATGGGAAATGGGCATCGCTGGCTGGTCAGCATTTATTGTCCGTTCCTAATTGACCTTGAGAAGGTGCTGACAAGTTTGCCTAATTCTCTGAGCAATTGAATGTATCCCCTCTCAAAGGAACTTGAACTCCTGCACGGGAGAACCCTACAGAGATGCACAGTGTGTGCTGAGTTTAATGGCCACGATCGTGACCCAGTACACCAGCCGGAAAGCCTTGGCAAAATTCAATATCACAATTTCCGGGAGTTCCAATTGGATTCGATGTTAGCTGGGCACTCAGTTGCCTGCTGTTGGGATTCCTGGGTCTTTGGAAGTGAAGATGCTACCTTTGCAAGCTGACAGACCGTTATGTTATTGACAGCTCTTCAGTCTTAGTAGGACCATCTGAAGCATTGACCACTGCAAGTAGATGTAGGACTGGGATCAGTGCTGGAAGCCAAGGGAAAGGTTAAATGGGGACAGCTTTCTCGAGTCAGGCTGTTTATGCAGCATAACAAGTTGTGGGGCTGGATGAAC
>JAHRHZ010000111.1:37059713-37076697 GCA_024137785.1 Ginglymostoma cirratum
GTTCATCCAGCCCCACAACTTGTTATCTCGGATTCTCCAGCATCTGCAGTACCTTTTATCTCTGTTTATGCAGTAGATGGGTCCATGTGGAAGTCGGTCAATGGTGCTGATTATGTCCCCAATAGGATACAATTCCTCCTCCTGAACATATACACTTGGCATAGACCCTGGTTCATGGACATCAAAATACCTACAAGCATCAATTTCTGCAGTTATTGGTGAGGTAAGAATGTAGCAAACAATTTGTGTGTACATAGTTCAGTTGGGCACAGAAGCAATGGAAGATTTTATCCCAATGATTTGGAATTCAATGATATATTACTTCTCAATATTTAGACTATTTATAAATTAATAAAAGTGCTGAAAGCAAGGATCAGGAATATGGAAAATAAGTAAAATATTTTGGATATGTTGCAAACTCAAAACTTAGTTTCAACTTGGCCGAAAGCAAATGTCATTTTACTTTCATTTGGCTTAGTTCCAATAAACCATCACTGTTCCATTTAGAAGCAGCTCAACACAGACTACTATCTAATGAACTGTTAAATTAATTGAAAATTTTTGCAGACTATTGCAATTATCCACAGAGTAATGACAGTTTTATGCTTTAATTTTGTAGGAATATTGGAGCTGGCATCGACAATTCAGCCTGTCGAGCCTGTCTGCTTTTATTTTATTTATTGACTTTTGTGGGATGTGGGTGTCGCTGGCTGGCCAGCATTTATTGCCCATCCCTAGTTGCCCTTGTGAAGGTGAGCTGCCTTCTTGAACCGCTGCCATCCACCTGCTGTGGGTTGACCCACAATTTCGTTAGGGAGAGGATTCTAGGATATCGACCTAGTGACAGTGAAGGAACGGTGATATATTTCCAAATCAGGATGGTGAGTGGCTTGGAGGGGAACTTGAAAGTGGTGGTGCTACCATGAATTTGCTGTCCTGTTAGATGGAAGTGGTCGGGGTTTGGAAGGTGCTGCCTGATGATCTTTGGTGGTGAATGCCTTTATTCCACTCAAACTGCACTAATTTTTGTCTTTGGTACTTAGAAATTTATCAGTCTGTACTTCAAACATGTTCAATGGCTGAACTTGCACAGTCGTCTGTGTTAGAGAATTCCAAAGGGTGGTAACCCATATTTTGGCATTTACAAATCCATGCAGACTATGCCCAATCAGATTATTATTATCCAATTGTCCATTTAGCACATCCTTTATAATAGAAAGCAATACTTTCTCAACTACTAATTCGCAACTAACAGGTCTATAGTCCCCTGCTTTAGCTCACCTTCACTTCTTAAATAGTGATGCGTCACTTGTTATCTTTCAGCCTGTAGGAACCATTCCAGCATCCATAGAATTTCAGAAGGTGAGCCTCAATGCATCCATTATTATCATTTTTCTTCTTTCAAGCCTCTGGGATGTAGAGCGTCAGTTCCTGTTGACTTTGTCAAGCTTTGGTCCAAGTAAATTTCTAACAGGACCTTCTTGCTAATTTGATCCTTACCTTACAATCCTTAATTGTCTTTGTTAGTCATGGTTGACTGATTTTTTTGGGGGTTTTTCTGCCTTGAAGAAATGTTTAGTTGGTGTAGACTATGTAATAAATCTTTAAAAGCTATTATTGACCTTTCTATCGCCAGACCTTCAAAGATATTTTCTCAATCCAGGTCAGCCAATTTGCCCTCATATGTTCATAATTTCTTTTGATCAAATTGAAACACCATTCTTTGGATTGAACTACCACACCTTCAAACCTAATATAAAATTCTCTCATCTCGTTGTCAGTCATCTGGAAAGGTTCTTTAGAGCAAGATTATTCATGTTTTTTCTGACATAATACCATGCCCCATGCTACCACACCTGTAACAATTCCTACCAATATTTGTTGCTCCTTCAACATTTTGTTTTTCAGATTTGAGATCCTTCCTTGTTAATTTACTGATTACACCTCCTGCTCCTAATTTTCAAATATCCTTGAATATTCAATTCACAGCCCTGGTCACCTTCCAGCTATATTTCCATTGTGGCATTTATATCATATGTGTTTACCCCTTTTTGTGCCTTTACTTTTTCTATCTTGTTGAAAATTCTTAGTGCAGTCCTTAATTTGTCTTTTTAACATTATTTTGCATTGGTTGTTGTTCACTTTAATTTTGTCTGCCTTTGAATTTTACTTTCCACTTTTCTACTTCCTGTTGCTAGTGTTACATCTTATCAGTTTGAGCTACTCCTCGGGTTCCAACCTCCTAACAAGTTAATTGAAACCCTACGCAACAGCACTAGCATATGTCACTGAGGGAATATTCGTCCCTGTCCTGTTAAGGTGTAAACCATCCAGCTTTTATAACTCTCACCTGCCCTAAAATTGATCCATTGTCTCAGAAATATAATTCCCTCCCTACAATATTTATTCTCAGCCTGATGTCTAATGGGTCAACCCATCTATGCCTACAATCACTAGTGTGTGGCACTGGGAATAATCCTGAGATTGCTGCTCTCAAGGATCTGCTTTTTAATTTTTCTCCTAACTCCTTAACTTATACTTTCAGGATGTCATCTCTCCTCTATGTTGCAGTTGTGCCAATGTTATTAGCCATTCCCTAAATGGATGTTCTACAGTTGTCCTGTGGCATCTTAACCCTGGCACCAAGAAAGCAACACATTGTCTAGGAGTTACTTTTATAAACACTGAAATGAATGACAGACCTCCCTAATGATGGAGTTCCCCATTACTTCAATTCTTCTTCCTTCCTTCCTTGACAGCTGTTGCCAAAAACCTAACTCTGGCTGCAATTCCCTGAGGAATTAAGTGATAACTAAAATGGAAAATCGATTAACTAGTAGGACTGTCACAGGGGTTCCACACTTTGAGTGCCTGCTGGTCGCCCATTCCCCTACCGCCTGTACCTTCCAAACCTGCAATGTGACCGCTTCTGAGCTGAAACTTGAAAAAACAATTTACTACAAACAGAGTAGGTACAAAAGCTAAATAAAAACCAAAAGAACTGCGAATGCTGTAAATCAGAAACAAAAGCAGAAGTTGCTGGAAAAGCTCAGCAGGTCCAGCAACATCAGTAGAGAGAAATCAGAGTTAACATTTCTGGTCTGGTGACCAGAACAGTTCTGAGGAAGGGTCACCAGACCCAAAACGTTAACTCTGATTTCTCTCTACTGATGCTGCCGGACCTGCTCAGCTTTTCCAGCAGCTTCTGTTTTTGTTTCTAGGTACAGTAGCTAATCGATTACTCACTAATTAACTTCTTCCCCTGGGACATATAAAATTCTAATCACTGGACTCTTTAAAACGTGGAAAAGGACTACATTTTTCCTCTGTTCCTCAAATTCCCTCCTTTGTCACTTTCTCACCTAACACACTGTGCACCCTAAGTAGTATTCATTGTAGATGAAGGAGCACTGAGAAAGGTTGCTATTCACGCTCCCTGATCAACTCATTCTGAAAACTAATTTAAACCAGCCACATCATTAACTCACTGCAGCTAATCTCAGTGAGCTCTTATACACCTAGTTTAAAGCTGGAATGAAATTTAATGTCTTTTACATTTTAGAGAGTAATTTTCAGTTAATTACTGAATTAAGGTAGAAAATCTAGACTTTAGATAGATATTAATCCGCAAAACCTTCTCACTCACCTGCCCTCAGTACATTTGTTCTTTTTTGGCTGTAGTTTTGTCATTATGAATGCACCGCTGAATGCTGTAGAAAGATTACAAGTCTGGAATGAACATGAAATAAATTTTAAAAGTATTCAACACACCACAGAACACTTTGCAATGTGTTTGCGGCTTAATTCTCAGATTCCCTACACTGGCTACAAGTGAACCTGTTTAAATGCCTGGTTTACTGTCAGGTGGGGATTGCTGTACAGAAGGCTGAAGGATAAGTGAGATCAAAGTGGGGGTCTGGTGACTGTCTCCAGAGATGAGGCTGTCCGATGAAGGGCAGAAATTGGGAATGGTTCCGATCTCTGAGTCCATCTGTTGAATCCCTGATCTGGGCCAGGTCCGGTCCTGGGATGTGAGGGAAGAGATGTTAGGAGTTTGATTGCAGAAGGAGCGAGGAGGGGAATCCAAACTTGGTGAGACAGAGCTTGTGTGGAGGGGATGCTGCTTGGCCTGCTGTGTTCATCCAGCCCCACACCTTGCTTTCTCAGAGTTTTTGTGGAAGTGAGTTTGTGGGGGCTATGATACAATGCTGCTGTCCCTGACTCAGTGCAGTTATGCCTGACAATGTCCTGTTCTAACTGCTGGGTATCCTGAGGCTGGGAAAACCAACAATGCTTCAACTTGCCCTTGCTGCTGGAGCTGTGACCGTGATTACTGAGGCTCAGTGGGAAACTGCCTGGGCTACTTTGCCAGGATGTCAGCAATGCTTGGGAAATATTCATTTCTGAAATCTTTGGTGGAGTTCATTTGGAATAAATGGAGGAAACCTTCTTCGTGCTTGTCGCAGCAGGTGGTTACAGACAGTGACTACCTACCGGAATCATAGAATCCTTACAGTGCAGAAAGAAGCCATTCAGCCCATCAGGTTTGCTCTAACTTTCCAAAAAGGATCCCACTCAGACCCAATCCCCCCCTGCCCCATCAATGTACTCCTGCATTTCCCACAGCTAACCCACCTCACCTGCACATGACTGGACACCACGGGGCAAGTCAGCATGGTCAAACAGTTTAACTGTCTTTGTTGTGGCTCCACCTGAAGCCCTGAGCAAGCTGCTCTTGCATGTAAAGCCTCTGAAAGAGTTGGTCAATATTTTCTAGGTGACTGTTTCTGCAAAGGTGCCCAACAACAACTGTGTTCATTCAGCAACATCAACAGGATGGCAGACTGACCAACATGTAAACATCTCAAACCTTATCCTTCCTGTCTTCAAGAGCAATGACTTATTGGCCAAAGTCTTTTTCTCCAGTGTGAATCTCTACAGAGAAATCCTTTTGAAACAGAGAAAATAGAAACAGTAGTAAGCCATTCGGCCCTTCAAGCCTGGTTTGTCATTTGTTATGATCATGGCTGATCACCCTACTCAGTAACCTGTGTGATCTCATGGGTAAATGTAGCCGTACAACTAACAGTTGAAATTCAACAATCATGATGGGAAGATACGCTAACTTCACATCAACACCAGATTAGCTTGCTATGAAATGAAGATGTAAAACTAGACTCCTGACTGGCTGATGCTAAAAGTTATTCCACCTCTGTGTTCGCAAGAAGGGATAAAATCAGACGGTAAAAAGGACCACTGAAATAGATATCTCCTGTTTATATGACTGTTAAAGCAAGATTGATTTGCCAAATATATAAAGCTAATTAATGCACAATTTGAAATGTGAAAGCACAAATGCTAAATACCTCAAAACAAACGCACAAACATCCCCATTCACAAAGGGAAAGGGAAAAGGAAGAAAGAGATCTCTTGGAAATCTATAAGATTCTAAACAGGCTCGAAGGGTCTTGTGCAAGGGGGCATGACATTGAACAGGCTGGATGACTGGGAGAAAACATATAAATGAAGGCACACCGAAGACATTAATAGTGACAACTCGAGACCAACCATTGCAAAGAGAAGATCCTGAGTTTGGAGGTCAGAGAAGAATAGACTCATTGGAAAGAACCTGACCAGTTTGTCACATATGGGTCTTATCTAGATTCTAGTGAAACAGTGAGGTAATGTGTTGATTGTATGCTTACTACAGGTCCTGTGTTACTAATAAAGACAAAGATGTATTAGATTCTAATTTGGCTGTCTGCCCTTTATCTGTCATGATATTCCAGTCCCTCAATATCTATTCCTGTTATTGCCCCCATACCTTTTGATCCCTTCAGTCCTAAGCACTACATCTAGCTCCTTCTTGAAAACATTCAATGCTTTGGCCTCAACTGATTTCTGCGGCAGAGAATTCCACAGAGTCCCCACTCCCTGGGTGAAGAAATTTCTCCTCTTCTCATTCCTGTATGGCCTATCCTGTACCCTTCAACTGTGTTACCTGGTCTGGAGTCCCTGGTCATTGGGAACACCCTTCCTGCATTTCCCCTTCAAGCCTGTTTAGAATCTGATAGATTTCCAAGAGATCTCTTTCTTCCCTTTCCCTTTGTGAATGGGGATGTTTGTGTGTTTGTTTGGAGATATTTAGCATTTGTGCTTTCACATTTCAAATTGTGCATTAATTAGCTTTATATATTTGGCAAATCAATCTTGCTTTAACAATAAATAATTCTGTGGTTTATTAAACAAACCAGCTGAACGGATTTTTAAGAATATTTGTGTAATACAAATAAAATATTTAATTGGTCATGTCAAGAACCAGATTAAAAAAAACAAATTAATGTTGCGACCTGAGGAATAGGGACACCAGAGAAAGAGTGTGCATACCTGCTGCTCTAGTCATAACAGGTACAGCTGGTTACACTGTTTCGCAAAATGCCAACGATGTTTTTATTAAATCAAGATTTACTGATGGTGCATTAGGTGAAAAAAAGCAGAAGCTTAAGTAGAGAATACACTTATGGGTGTTCATAAAATGTTCTTATTAGTTGAGAACTGGGGTTCCAAGGTTAGAGGAAAAAAATGGATTTTAGTTTTTTTTTCTCAGTTCTGTGAAGATAGTCATTTTAAAAGCTGAACTCACAAGTGCATTTGAAAGAAATTATGTCATTTGAGCTACCTGACCAGCAATCCACCTGGGGAGGGAGTTGTTAAAGTGGATGCGGACTTTAGTTGATGACCTTCAGAAAGAGATAGAAGCAGACGTAAGGGATTCAAACCAACAAATGTGCTGTCATTTGCAATCTCCAAGTAGCTACGGCTGGAGAGAAGTCAGGTTGTTTCAAAGTCAGTGCAAGGAAAGGTCCACAAGCGAATGTTTGTGGAAGTCTTACAGAGCAAAATGTTAGAGAGCTATTGCTGACATGAGTTTAGGAAACCCTTATTAAACAATATCATAGCTGAGTTAGCAATCTGTCTTAGTTTTCTTGGGGAGAGTCTTTAAATGAAGAAATTAGTGTGAAGTGCACAGAAATAGTTTTCTTTTTCTTCTGTGCAATGCATTTTATGTGCAACCATGCATAGCTTTCTTGACCAGGTCATATCATTTAAAATGCTTCCTCACAGATAAAGCACGATAAAGCAGTGTGGCAGACTGGCCCTGATGCTGATTTTCTGTGCCACCTCCATCCATGCTTTTATAGTGACAACTGCCAGCCTTCTCTGAAGAAGAGTATTGCTCCTAGATCCAGCGGTGCATCAATCATTGAAATGGATCACAGCCTTTGAGCATGTTTCCAGAGAGCAGAGTCAGAGGGACGAGTGCACAAAGCCTGGATTGTATAAATCTAACTTACCTCGGGCATTCACGGCCTTGTTTCCAGGGAGCAGAGTCAGATTGAAGAGCGCCCAGAGCACAGTTTGTATAGATCTAACATACCTCGGGGATTTGCAGCCTTATTTCCACAAGTGGAGTCAGAGGGAGGAGCAGCTAGAGCACGGTTTGTATAAATCTAACTTACCTCAGGGTAACTGAAAAAAGTGACTTGCCGGAGGACTGTACGATTGGCTGGTAGAAAATCTGTCCTAGATTTCAAAAGAAAACTGCAAAACTATGTAATAAGTTATGAACTAACCAGGGATTAACTAACTAATGAAGTAATTAGCTAAGGAGAGATGGATGGGCAAGTGATGTGTTGTATCTGAATGATGCAGGAGATGGCTGATCCCATTGCGAGCTACAGTGACCACATCTGCAGAAAATGTTGGTTGCTCGAGGAACTTCAGAGTTGATGAAGTGGAATCGGAACTTCAAACACTGTGGCACATCCGGGAGGGGGAGAGGTACCTGGATGCTCCGTTTCAGGTGTTGCTCACACCTGGTAGATTAAGTACTTCAAATCCAGTCAGTAATCAGGGACAGCAGGGGGTGACTGCAAGTGGGGCAATGGAGGGAACCTGCATTCAGGAAGAGAGGAGCCTCAGCTCTGACCTTGTCTAACAGGTACAAGGTACTTGCTCCCTGTGAGGATGAGGAACACAGCTGTCGGGAGGATGGACCAGCTGACCATGGCACTGTGGCACAGGAAGCCATCAAGAAGACAAGTGGTAGTTGTAGGGGATTCTATAATCAGGGGAATAGATAGTATCCTTTGTACGTAGGATTTAGAGTCCCGCATGGTGTGTTGCCTACCTGGTGCCAGGGTAAGGGATATCTCTGACCAGCTTGAAAGGATATTGGAGCAGGAGGGTGAGGATCCAGTTGTTGTGGTCCTCGTCGGAACTAACAACACAGGCAAGACTAGGAAAGAGGACTTGTTTAGGGATTATCAGGAACCTGGAACTAAATGAAAGAACAGATGCTCAAGGGTTATAATCTCTGGATTACTGCTCGAGTCATGTGCAAATTGGAATAGGGGTGCAAGAATAAGGGAAGTAAACACGTGGCTAAAAGAGTGATATGGGAAAGAGGGGGGCCTTTTCATGGGGCACTGGCATCAGTATTAGAAGGAGGGATCTGCACCTTTGGAACAGTCTCCACCTGAACCGGAGTAGGACCAAAGAGAAAATGGTAAATAGGCTGGTCAACAGGACTTTAAATTGGAATGTTGGTGGGGGGAGAGGTGTTGAAGGGAAGGGTAAAACGCCCAGAAGTATAATGGTCAATGGGAAACAAAGCAGCAGGTTAAAACTGTAAGGGTGGATTCAACTGCATGGAAAAATATGAAAAAAAATGAAACGAAAGGAGAACTCAGGAGAGGTTATGATAATCTCCAGCACACATAATAGAACATAATGTTTGGAAAGGATTAGAAATCAAACTTCAAACACATTGGATAACTGAATGATAATGAGAAGAGGGATAGTTAATGAAGCTGTTGTCTCTGAATGCACATTGTATGCAAAATAAGGCAAACAACGTAATGGTGCAGATCGAATTTGGCAGCTATGATGTGGTGGGCATCACGGAGATGTGACTGCAAGAGGACCAGGACTGGGAGCTAAATATCCAAGGAGAGACATCCCATTGAAAAGACAAAAACCAAAAGAACTGCAGATTCTGTAAATCAGGAACAAAAACAGAAGTTGCTGGAGAAGCTCAGCAGGCCTGGCAACATCTGTGAAGAAAAGAATTAGAGTTGATATTTCGGGTCCCGTTCTGAGGAAGTGTCACTGGACCTGAAATGTTAACTTTGATTTTTTCTTCACAAATGCTGCCAGACCTGCTGGGCTTCTCCAGCAACTTCTGTTTTTGTTCTTTCGAAAAGACATGTAGGTGGGCAGAGGGTTTGGGGGTTGCCCTATTAGTAAGGTTTGAAATTAAATCAATAACAAGAAACAAAGTAGGGTCAGATGATGTAGAATCTGTGTGAGTAGAATTAAGGAACCACAACGGTAAAATAAAACATAATGGGAGTTACGTACAGGCCTCCAAACAGGAGGCAGGATGTGGAGCGCAAGATACACCAGGAAATAGAAAAGATGTGTAAGAAAGGCAAGATTATGGTGATGATGGGGAATTTCAACATGCAGGTGGATTCAGGAAATCAGACTGGCAGTGGATTGCAAGAAAAGGAGTTTGTGGAATGTCTACGAGATAGCTTTTTGGAGCAGCTTGTGGTGGAGCCACCTAGCGAACAGGCAGTACTGGATTTAGTGTTGAACAAAGAGGCAGACATGATAAGGGAACTTAAGACAAAGGAATCCTTAGGAGGCAGTGATCATAATATGATAGAATTTACTCTGCAACGGGAGAGGGAGAAGGTGGAATCAGATGTAACAGTATTACAGTTGAATAAAGGCAACTACAGAGCCATGAGCTGACCAGAATTGAGTAGGAGAGGAGCCTCGCAGGAAAGACAGTGGAACAGCAATGGCAGGAGTTTCTAGGAGTAATTTGGGAGACACTGCAAAAATTAACCTCTAGGAGAAAGAAGCATTGTACAGGGATGATGAGGCAACCATGACTGACTAGGGAAGTCAGGGATAGCATAAAAGCAATAGAGAAATCATATAATGCAGTGAAGGGCAGTGGGAAACCATAAAATTGGGAAGCCTCCAAAGGATAGAGGACAATGAAAAAAGGAATAAGGAAGGAAAAGGCTAAATATGAGGGTATATTAGCCAATAATACAAAAAAAGAGTTTCTTTAGATATATAAAAGGCAAAACAGAGGCAAAAGTGGACATTGGACCACTGGAAAATGATGCTGGAGAAGTAGTAATGGAGAACAAAAAAATGGCTGAGGAACTGATTAAGTACTTTGTGTCAGTCTTCATGGTGGAAGACATGAGTAATATCCCAAAAATTCAAGAGAGTCAGGGGGCAGAGGTGAGTATGGTGTCCATCACCAAGGAGAAGAAAAACTAGAAAAACTGAAAGGTCCGAAGGTGGATAAATAATCTGGACCAGATGGACTACTGCCCAGGGTCTAAAGGAGATAGCTGAAGAGATAGTGGAGACATTAGTGGTGATCTTTCAGGAATCGCTAGAGTCAGGGAGGATCCCAGAGGACTGGAAAATCACTAATGTGACACCCCTTTTTTTGAAGGGATGGAGGCAAAAGACGGGAAATTACAGGCTGATTAGCCTGTCCTCAGTCATTGGTAAGATTTTCGATTCCATTGTGAAGGATGAGATTTCTGAATACTTGGAAGTGCATGGTAAAATAAGATGAATACAGTATGGTTTCATCAAGGGAAGGTCATGCCTGACAAATCTGTTAGAATTCTTTGAGGAAGTAACGAGCAGGTTAAACCAAGGAAAGCTAATGAGTGTTATCTACCTGGGCTTCAGGAAGGCCTTTGACAAGGTGCTGCACAGGAGGCTGCTGAGTAAGATAAGGGCCCATGGTGTTAGAGGCAAGGTGCTAGCATGGATTGAAGATTGGCTGCCTGGCAGAAAGCAGAGAGTGGGGGTAAAAGGGACATTTTCAGGATGGCAGCCAATGACTAGTGGTGTTCCACAAGGGTCGGTGCTGGGACCGCAACTAGATGAAGGAATTGAGGGCACTCTGGCTAAGTTTGTAGATGACACAAAGATAAGTCGAGGTACAGGTTGTATTGAGGAGGCAGGGAAGCTGCAGAAGGATTTAAACAGGTTAGAAGAGTGGGCAAAGAAGTGGCAGATGGAATACAATATGGGAAATTGTGAGGTTATGCACTTTGGTAGGAAGAATAGAGTTATGGACTATTTTCTAAATTGGAAGAAAATTCAAAAATCTGAGGTTCAAAGGGACTTGGAAGTTTTGGTCCAGGATTCTCTTAAAGTAAACTTGCAGTTTGAGTCAGTAGTTAGGAAGGCAAATACATTGTTGGCATTTATTTCAAGAGGACTAGAATATAAAAGCAGGGATGTACTTTTGAGGCTTTATAAAGCTCTGGTCAGACTACATTTAGAGTGTTGTGAGCAATTTTGGGCCTCATACTAAGGAAGGATGTTCCTCCTCCTACCTCCTACCTCCTCTGCCAGTACAGTGGCAGGAGATAGTCCATTGCCTGAAACTTCCAGAACATGCTTTAGTTTCTGTTAGAACCACAAAGACCACATTATTAATGTCACCCTCTAATCCTAAAGCAAAGTTCAAGAAGAACTGGTATGAGCACTTTCTTTTCATAATCATCTTTTAAGCAAAAACATAAAGAATATCAGTTACTGAATTTCAATGTAACCTGCTTTTGTAATTTATCACTGTATTAGGATATAGTAAAGCCAGTAATATTTTTCTGTACAACTTAAATTACACAACTTTTGGTTTGCTATTGAAATTAAATAATGTCAAAGTAAATTCTGCAAATTAAATTCAATAAATGAATGTAGTACAGGGGGAAAGTTACAATGTGTCAGTTCGCATTGTGTTGAAGGATTTGACTTTTAAATTTTAATGGTTAACTTGAGCTCCTGAAGTGTTTAAAGTTATTGTCAGGTACTATGTGCAAATATGTATAGCTGGCATTTTGGATTTGCTGATATTAATTTGCCTGCTGTGACTGGAAGTTTACAGAAAATGAAGGGGAGCTCAGGGCACTTCATATCCTGGCAGTAGTAAAGCTCACCTAATCCATTATTTGGGGTTTACATCAATACATCGCCACAGATAATACAAAATGTATTTCATATTAATTTTCACCAACACCAATGTTTCGAAGTAACAGAAATAATAAGACCTTGGCTTGGAGGCATGGTTGAAATGACATTCTATACATCTGTGCCATTTTAATGCAGCCATCTCATTATCATTTTAGAGATAGTAGGAACTGCAGATGCTGGAGAATCTGAGATAACAAGGTGTAGAGCTGGATGAACACAGCAGGCCAAGCAGCAGGCTGCTCCTCTGATGCTGCTTGGCATGCTGTGTTCATCCAGCTCTACACCTTGTTGTCTCATTATCATTTTATTCTAGTTTGGTGTTCATTGAGGAGGACCTGTATGATCTCAGCTCAATTACATAAGGGTCCAATGTGAAGGTAACATTTCGAGGAGTTTGGAGTTGAATGCAATGGAGGTAAAACATTTCAATCAATTCAGGATGACCATAAGGCCATAAGACACAGGAGCAGAAACTAAGCCATTCAACCCATCAAGTCTGCTCCACCATTCAATCATGGCTCAATATATTTCTCAATCCCATTCTCCCACTTTCTCCCCATAACCCTTGATTCCCTTGACAATCATGAACCTATCTATCTTTACCTTAAATATACCAATGACCTGGCCTCCACAGCCTTCTTTGGCAGTAAATTCCATAGATTTGCCTCTCTCTGGCTGAAGAATTTTCTCCTTGTCTCTGATCTAAAAAGTCTTCCCTTTACTCTAACGTTGTGCTCTCGAGTCCTACTCTCTCCTACAAATGGAAACATCTTCCCAACATCCACACTGTCCAGGCCATTCAGTCTTCTGTAAGTTTGAATTATGTTCACCCTCAACCTTCTAAACCCCATCAAGTATAGATACAGAATCCTCAAAAGTTCGTCACACATTAAGACTTCCATTCCTGAGATCATTCTCTTGAACCTCCACTGGATCTGCTCCAGGGCCAGAACATCCTTCCTTAGTATGAGGCCCAAAATTGCTCACAACACTCTAAATGTAGTCTGACCAGAGCTTTATAAAGCCTCAAAAGTACATCCCTGCTTTTATATTCTAGTCCTCTTGAAATAAATGCCAACAATGTATTTGCCTTCCTAACTACTGACTCAAACTGCAAGTTTACTTTAAGAGAATCCTGGACCAGAACTTCCAAGTCCCTTTGAACTTCAGATTTCTGAATTTTCTTCCAATTTAGAAAATAGTCCATAACTCTATTCTTCCTACCAAAGTGCATAACCTCACAATTTCCCATATTGTATTCCATCTGCCACTTCTTTGCCCACTCTTCTAACCTGTTTAAATCCTTCTGCAGCTTCCCTGCCTCCTCAATACAACCTGTACCTCGACTTATCTTTGTGTCATCTACAAACTTAGCCAGAGTGCCCTCAATTCCTTCATCTAGTTGCGGTCCCAGCACCGACCCTTGTGGAACACCACTAGTCATTGGCTGCCATCCTGAAAATGTCCCTTTTACCCCCACTCTCTGCTTTCTGCCAGGCAGCCAATCTTCTATCCATGCTAGCACCTTGCCTCTAACACCATGGGCCCTTATCTTACTCAGCAGCCTCCTGTGCAGCACCTTGTCAAAGGCCTTCCTGAAGCCCAGGTAGATAACACTCATTAGCTTTCTTTGGTTTAACGTGCTCGTTACTTCCTCAAAGAATTCTAACAGATGACTCCCCTGTAGTCATTGACCTCTGTCTAGAAATGGGAACCAACACTAACTCTGCCTGTATTCATGCATGTCGTGCCACTCGGGTACAGTGAGGCAGCAAGGTGACATGAGGGAAGCAGTGCAGGGTCAGGAATGTATCAGAGATAGTAGGAACTGCAGATGCTGGAGAATCTGAGACTAGGTAAGCCTTTGGAAAGGGGTAGTGCACAAATCATAATCCCAGGATTTGAATTCATTTAAAACGCTTGCACAACAATCATTTTATTGTTCTTTGTCTTTGATGCAGGCACCTTAAGCTGCATTGCTGTCAGTGACATCTCAGTTATTGGGACTGCAGTGGTAGGATGCGCGTCCCGTGTGGTTGTGGTAAGTACTGAATGCAGCCTCAAGGGCAGGGAATTTGAAGTTAGTGTTTTTTTTAATCAGTGTTGGTATGAAAGCGCTAAATTGACGGCATACAACCTTCCTTTCCACGTACGTAAGACGGGGGTGCTCCCATAACCTAATGTAGAGAGGAAGCTTCCAGCAATATTTTATAAAAGGCCCAATGTATAAAGAGTTTTAGTCAGTGGAGGTTTGAGGTGTTGTTTTCACAATGTCCGTACTGTTCTTAAAACCTCGCTGGGTAGTTATTTTTATATAACTAATGAATTGAACCAAGGATGTTCTGTTTCTTTTCATATTGCAGCTGATACCACAGCAGGATACAAACAGGCAGAACTATTTTAATGATGTTTATCCTCATACCCTTTTATATAACACTGTGATGTTTCGCAGTATAGCCAGTAGATGTTACTTGTAATTACTTATCTGAACTAATCCCTTTATTAAAACAAAATCTCCACTCCATGGACCAGAAGTCATTCGTGTCATTGAGAAGGTGAGAAGAAAATCATTAGTTAGAAGCTAATTAGGAGGAAATAGCCACAGGCAAAGCAGACAAAATGAGAGATTTGAGGCACTAAATTAAGCAGCGAAGTTATTTGATTGTTTCAGTTTAATAGCATTGCCATACTTAAGTATTTAGACACCTACATAAGAAAAAAAGAGGATGGAAGTCATTGATGGAAGAAGATGTAGGGCTCAAAATTAGATTTTATTCTACAATTGGAGCTGGCACTGTGGAAACCAGGTATGTCCTGCGCGGGACATGCAACACCTTCAACCATGCTGTGCCCCATGTTGAGCAAGGATGTTGGTGTCGTTGTGCCATGCACACATTAGAAACACACCAAAAGGCCAGAACACTTAGGTACGCCAACTGCTATGCTGCAAGATATACTGACTTGCAAACACAGATTCACTGGTCATCATTGAGAACATTCATTCAGCTGAGTGAGTGATCCATCACTGAGGACCAGGCGGCCAGCCTGCAGTAAACGGGATTTAGACTAACATCTGCCGTAAGCAAACATCTGGAACTGCTGTCGTGTATTTGTGAAGTTGTTGTTATATGCTGCTGGGTTTGGCAGCATGTACTGTTGCATCCTCACAGTGAGTGGAGGGGACTTGGTGACCAGTCTGAAAAGGGACAGCAGTGTCCCTGGGTCTATAGACCGCAGACAGAGATGAGTGGCTTTGAGTGAATTCCTCTGCTAAGGGGGAGTCAGGTTCCTCTATGCTCATTGACAATGGCAGGACTGCCATTAACCCAGTATTTTGGTTTAAATCCTCAGCAGTGCTTTCTTTCATGCTGTTCCACTGAAATTTCACCCGAGTTCCTTGCTTCTATACACTCGAGCTGACACTCAAACTATCCTTTCCAGCTGGGTTGACTGGAGCTCAATGACTCCCAATATGCTGAACACAACTCTACATTAGCCTCTGATGTGTGTGCACCTTCAGATGAAGACTACGAGTATCAGATCAATTTGGGGGAACCTCCTCATCAATGGTGTGGTGCTGCTTTCTCTCTCATCCTCCTGGGACTGCAGTTGTTTCACACACAGCAGTTCACAAATGTCTGAAAGCAGGACATCAGAAGAGGAAGGTGAGGGTGATGAAAAGGAGCTGGATTGGAAAGCAGGAGGTTCATTGGGGCACTGTCATCCCCACAGTGGGGAAAGAGGCCATTCATCCCGTCAAGTCAGCATTACCACTCCAAAGAGCATCCCACCCAAACCCAGCACCCTACCCTATCCCCATAACTCCACATTTCCGATGGCCGATCCACCTAACGTGCACATCTTTGGACTGTGAGAGGAAACCGTTACACCCAGAGGAAACCCACACAGACACAGGGTGGACGTGCAAACTCCAGACAGACGGTCACCTGAGGATGGAATCGAACCTGGGTTGCTGGCGCTGTGAGCCTGCAGTGCTAACCACTGAGCCACTGTGCTACCCTTTAGTTTCTTGCTGATCCTGTGCAGAAATGTTACCTCTTTCTTCCTGTTGAACAATGTCTATGAGAATACACACATTTGCTGTCCCTGGGTGTCCTATTTGTGCAAATCCAACATTCAACCAGTAACAGCACACACAATCAGTGCAAGCTTCCTTCCATACAGTGTAGCATTACGAAGGTCAGATGCCCTGTAGTGGAATGGGCTGGCTAACCACACACATACTATCAACACACTCTGCTTAGGAATGCATTGACAAGCACTCAAGAATCCAGAAACATGAGCCCTCTTTGGATCAATCTTACTGCCAGGTAAATAAGGAGATAGGCGACAAACAAATCTGGTGCTGTGTTAATGACAACTGACTTGGGTATATCACAAGTCATATGCTTATAATTTTATTAAAAATAACGTTCAGCGCAAAGTATTGGGGCTAAGAAATAAAATGAGAACAATAAACTTGTAGATAAGAGAATACTTGAGCATCACTGTTCATGGTGTAATTAAATCTGATCTCTGCACAGAGGACAAAGCAAAAGATAATAAAGTTAATGTACCAGTTTTTAGGAGAGCTAATTTTAAGGCAATTAGGCAAATTAGCCTGATATTATGAAATAAGAGTGGTTATAAATGATAATAGTTATGAAAGTTAGCTGTAACTAAAGGAATACTCTCAGGGTTCATTCAGACGGCCTCAATAATTCATAACATTTGTCTTTTTTCAAGATATTACAAGCAGAACAGTTATGTTTTGAGATAAAAGGTACTGCAGATGCTGGAGAATCCGAGATAACAAGCATGGGGCTGGATGAACACAGCAGGTCAAGCAGCATCATAGGAGCAGGAAAACTTGACGTTTCGGGCCTAGACCCGAAGG